>JAJIYU010011393.1:0-15309 GCA_030144865.1 Tinospora cordifolia
AAAAATCACATTTTCTTCCAAAAATTATATTTTCACTATAATTAATGTATTCTCTTCTCAAAATTATATTTCTCGATTATTCTAATTTTTTTCAATAAGTGTGTGACGACCCCAACCTGAGCCCACAGAACCCTCCTCAGGGCACTCTATGCTAGGAAGTAACTCAAAGGTATTGCCCTGCCCCCAAAGGTTTTCTTTCGCCTTCGTGAAGAATCGAACCTAAGACCTAGGGCTCAAGTACTTAATTATTTCATCATCTGCTACCATTGAGCCATTTGGCTCAATTTGGCTCAATGGTAATAGATGATGAAAGAATTAAGTACTTAAGCCCTAAGTCTTAGGTTCGTTCTTCGCGGAGGTGAAAGAAAACCTTTGGGGGCAGGGACAATACCTTTGAGTGACCACCTAGCACAGAGTGTCCTGAGGGAAGTTCTGTGGGCCTAGGTTGGGATCGTCACAATAAAAGGTGTCTTTTTATTGTGACAACCCCTCACTAGGCTCTCAGAACCCCCCCTCAGGACACTCTGGGCTAGGTGTTTACTCACAGGCATTGTTTCCCCCCATGGGATTTTATTTCGCCTCCATAGAGTTTTGAACCCATGACCTAAGGGATAAGTACATTGTTCTTGCGACATCCACTACCATTGAGCTATATAGTCTTGTCGAGACCCCTTCTCTAAGCCAAGGGTGGCCCGACCGGCATAGTGGCCTGACGAACCCTCTCACCAAGTCGAGTTCGTCTGACCACTGTTAAGCCCTTTTTACAACTCAAAACAACAGAAGATATCAAAATAATTGAAATACTTAAAAGCAAAAGTAAGCAACATACAAAGCGAAAGCATTTCATTACATTTTAGTCTTGTCCAAAATACATAGTTGACCACTTATATACAAGCAAGGCGTGACCAACCTCTAAGTCAAAAAACCAAAGAAACGGGGATAGGAATCGTCAGGGAAACTAGGTGATCACTATGCCTTTCCTTTTATCAGCCACTATAGAACCTGAAATAATGATAGAGTAGTGAGCCTAGAATCAACGTGGCTCAATGAATAGAAAGATCAGCATGTCATCCATAACCAATATTCTAAAACAATGCATGTATGCATGAGTAATAAAAATGGTATGACATTTGAAGGCATGACATAGTGTAAAAACAGCTATAAGTAGTGCAATAGTTTCAGAAAACATCTCAAATCAATGCCAGTTACAAACACATCCAAGCCAGGTTAACTCACCAACTCAACCTATAGTCATCACTCAAGTGGGTCCTAAGTTAGGAATATTGGCCACTCAAGCGGGGTGCAAGCTGGGCGTACTCTGCGAATACCCTAACTCCGCGGTTGGTCCTCGAGTGTCATGACTTGAGCGGGTCGGAAGCTAGGCGCATTGATCATATGCCCTAACCCCGCGCTTAGACCTCGAGCTTAACTTCAATCACATCAAGTACCCTGACCCCGATACTCGGCCTTCGAGCCTATGGTCTCACTACCAGTGTACATCTACACATTTGAAATCAATCAGATGTATCTAAATCATGTGAAACCATTTAAACCATGTCATTTTACACAAGTTTTATGCAAGGAATAAAAGTCATAGAAAACACCTAAATCAGACTACTCACCTCGGGTCTTGAGCATCGATGTCTAGTCGACAACTGGCCCAGTCCCACAGTACTCCCTCAAATCTGCATCAATCAAACTCAATCTCAGTTCTATCCCTACAGTGGCCTAATCTCTAATCTCACTGTCCCTACTTAGTTTCGATCAACCCGAACCATTTCGGTCAATCTGTCAAACTCAGTCAACTTTGGTCAATGTGGTCATCCTAGTTACTGTTGGTCAATCTGTGCCCAAATTGGGTCAAAATGGGTCAATTGGGTCAAAATTGGTTCAAAATCCCAAATCCCAACACTTAGTCAAATTTTGGGTTCTTTGCTCTCTTACGCAGCGAGCTTGCCGATTTTTTTGCAGGAAATCCGTACATCAAATTTCTACCAAATTTTCCAGGTCTGTTCTAAACTCCTTAATCCTTCCCCAAATTTTAAAGCATCACTTTAGGACTTCATTTGGTAGTGTCTTTGACTGAGACATCAGGAACTGTGTGTTCTTAGATTCTAAGTGACAGGCAGTGACATTTTTCCTAATTTGACCCACTTATCCATATCAGAATACTCTGAAATTTGGTAGGCATAATCTAAACATAATTAGAAATATCTCCACCAAATTTCATCTCAATCTACTAAGATTGGTCATTTAATTTAATCTCAGAATTTTTAGTTGAATCACAAAAACTTCTAAGTTCACACTTCCTAGCAGTAAATTTTTCAAATTTCCTGTGAGCAATCCAACTGTTGGATTTATGTAAAATTTTTCAGATTTGATCTATTCTTTCCAAAAGTTACCAAAATTTTATTTTACAATTTTTGGACACCATATACTAGAGTTTTTAGGTGTACTAACAGAGACTGTAAAAATCTCGTATACCCTGTGACAGACGATCATTTAGTGAATTAGTTAATCTATGTCCCAAATTTATATTGGCCTGAAATTTAGTACACATACTATTGACATATCCAGAGACCTTTCCACCAAATTTTAGCTCAAATTTTCTTCATTTGGTCAGTAAAATAATCCCCTACTTTTCTGTTTATGTAACAGATTATTGTATGATTCAATCCCCTATAGTTTTTGAGTGCTTACCTACTCTAATTTCCAACACTAATCTGAGGCTATTCCTTGCTGTTTTTTCAAGATTTTAGACCCTGAAATCCTGATTAAATTACTCATACTCAAAACAGCAAACAACCCTAATCATATTTGCTCTCACACATTACTCCAAAACATGGCGTGCATGAAGATGTTCTGGAAATTTTTTCTAAGTCCACAACACTTAACTAACAAGGCATGGTTTCAAGCATACAAAATCTAAACCACAGAGGCTTTTGGTTCAAAGCTTGTACCCTTTTGTAGTCCCAAGTATGGGGTTCAAAACGCCTCTGGTCTTTGTCCAATCAGACACTTCTATGTAACCCAAATACTGCCTTCAATTTGGTCTCAGAGTTAGTTTTCCTACAAAAACTATTAAAACAGTTAGTTAGATAGCTACTTCATAGCCTTATAAAATAGGTTTGAGGCTTCCCACCACTTGTACATGAAAGTACACAAAATAAGGAAAAAGAAAAGGGGTTTTACCTCTAGAATGGATTTGAAATGGCCTGGGAACCCAAGCTCCAAAGATTGATTCAACACACATTTTTCTAGTTTTCTAGGTTTGAATACTATAAACAACCCCTTTTCTCGGTGGTTTCAGCTTCAGATGGCTCCAAGATTCAGCAAACTACTTGTGGGACTTTGTAGATGGTAGTATGAGCTTCAAAACAAGCTAAGATTCAGAAGATTTGGCTAAGAAATGAGGGAGATACAGGTTCATGAAGATGGCTACAACAACTGGAAGTTCTGGAATTTCAGCTCAAGTTTGATTCTTTTGTTGTATGGGGGGGTGTTTCCATGGCAAATTGGGGTGACATGTGGCCATCCAGGTGGCCCCCATGCTGGATGCTCAGTTGGCATTATTCATTGGCCACATTTGAGGCTGTGAGTTGATAGCAAGACCATGGGTACAATACCATAGACTCTCATGGTTTGGTAACTGGAAAACACTAGAAAATGCAGAAATTCGAGCAAAAATCGACCCGGCGCCTGGGTCCACCCAGGCCCCTCCCATATTATTATTCTTTTTCATTTTTCCCTTTTTGTATATATACATATATACCTCAAAATTTAGCATTTTTTTCTAAAATCATCGAAAATTATTTGATCCTTATTTCTCATCAAAACTTTCTATTATACATCAATTTTCATCATTTATTCCATTATTTTATTCTAAAATTGAATAATTCACCAAAAATTTCATTTTCTTCCCAAAAATTTCATTAATTACTCTAAAAAAATTTTTAAAAATTTAAAAATTCAACAATCAATCCCAAAAATTATTTTCCTCAATAAAACACATTTTCCTTATAATTCCACATATTTTCTTCTCAAATTTACATTTTTCTCCATTATTCATATTTTTTCAATAAATAATAAAAAATTAAGGTAAATTCTTGTATTTCCTTTAAAAATTTTAGGAAATACATACATCGGATCCGAATATTTTTGTGTATCAAAACATGGGTCGTCACAAAGTGATTTAAAATTTAGGAAAAATTAGAAAAAATTTATGTATGTTCATTAAAATTTTAGAAAAATATATGAAAACGCATACATCGAACCCATTAATTTGTGTGTAAAAAATATGAGTTGTCACAGTTGGATTTTCATGGGTCAGTGGAATACACACCATCCATGCTTATCCAACTGGTGTTGCACACTTTTTAGTGCACTTCAATTTTCACCTTTTGTTTATTTATCTATTTATTTTCCATTCAACTATTACTGCATATAGTGAAAGGCGTGGTAAGATATAAGGATGAAAACAACACACTGTACTTTAAACAAGTTTTATGTTTATTAGTAATATATATATAGTATACAGTAATGTTATTTCTATCTAATTTTGTTACTTTCCAAACAAACATATAACTTAATTCTGTTAAGCCTTATGCTAATTGCATAATATCAACTACACGAATGTGTTTTCCCCTTTCCGTTGTATGAAAAATTAGTTTTGAAATTCAACTACACGAAAGTATTTAGTTAGAAGTCTCACATCATGTTGGTTTGTTCTTCACTATTTTATCTTTGGATGGCGCTATCCCTGCTATTTTTCAAATGCGCTCGTATTCCTAATTTTTCATTCTTTAAGTTTTACTTAGATATCTATCATAGCTTTTGTACTTGGTTTATGAAAATGTTTGTTAATATATTGCTTAACATGTTGTACCATACAGCATGGATGGCTTAGTAGCAACTTTATAAAACTTTTTCTTTTAATTTTACAACATGTGCCTATCATAAAATACTTGAAAAGCATGTTTGCCCTTCTTGTTGCACCTCCATGCTTCATTCACATTTCACCAATTTGTACTTTTTTAAAAGCCTCACATGGCATCCTTTTTGCCTTTGAAACCATGCTATCTTTTCATATTTCTTTTTCAATTTCCACCAATATTACATTTTATCGTATTCAATCATATTCAAACTATCTTTGACCCTTTAGATTCTAGAGCTTCTTCAATTCTCTAGCTTAGTATGTGATCAACAAATAACACTAATTTTAGTTAATTTATCCATAATTAATTGAGAGTGCCAGGGGCTTAATGCACATACGATCAAAACAAATGATGAAAATCAAGTAAATCCTTTATTTGGTCGGTCCTACATTTGAATCTAAATTAAATTATATTGGATATGTATAGTTAATTTTCTTAATTGTACTGATGATTCGTAAGTCATCGTTAATCCTCACCTATTAAAAGGATTGACTAGTGAAGTTTGACAACATCAAAATTAAGGAAACTAATCAATTGTGAAGGCAAGCAAGGGTTGGCCCACTATAAATTCATAATGTTAATGGTTCATTTTAGTTTATGTACTATCTCACTATATTGTTGAACTTTGCAAAAATATAACTAGCGTTTTGTCCAATTTATACCTCTCTGCAAAGCCTAGCAAGCAACAACACCAACTTTATTGATGTAGGCTCTTCACTCTACAATACAACCACACGCATGGACTTCTGATCTTCTTCATCCTCTTGATCTAGGATAACTACTCTACAGCACTCTAAATCCATGTTCTCATGTTGTTTGTATGAGATATACACTTCCTTCCCCTTTTTGTTTTTTTTTTTTTTTTTAATGTCCTGTTCAGTTCGCCTTCATGGGTCTACTCACTTCAGTTTAACTTATCCCACATCTCCTTAGCAGTTTCAAGGTTTCCAACCAACTTAACTACACTAACACTTAATCATACCACATATCATAATGTAACTACCTTGGAAGTTTAGCTCTTCCAACCTTTTCTTACTAAGGGTCTAATCCACTCTACCATCAC
Organism: Tinospora cordifolia; assembly: GCA_030144865.1. Lineage (NCBI taxonomy): Eukaryota > Viridiplantae > Streptophyta > Magnoliopsida > Ranunculales > Menispermaceae > Tinospora > Tinospora cordifolia. The sequence goes on from JAJIYU010011393.1 coordinate 5,998, forward strand.
TCAAAAAAGTTGTAGGCAACTTTGAGATAAAAATATGTTTTGACACCACTTGTTAGCCCCAAAATTCGTCCAAGAGAGGGTGAATTGGACTTAGCATGTTTTTTTATTACCAATCAAACCTTCGGCTACTATGTTGCAAGATCAATAAAATGCAATGTGGTAATGTGGACTAGAAAGCAATGGGACAGTGACTACACTTTATAGGGGTTTGACTCAACCACCTACTATTCTACCTAATTAAAACCTTCATTAACATTTTCCTAATCTATTATGAATAACTTCCAATAGCCACATTTTCTCAAGGGTTCAACCCACCTTTTTACACAAGCTCAAAACAAATATTTAAAACATAAACAAGTTTTGGTTAAAGGTGTCGACTTGACAACCTCACAATAAGTCTTCGAAGCTGTTATATAAAACTCATCCCCAATTATCAATCCCAACCAAATGCACATCCGATCTTATAAAAGATGTGAGATTAAGCTTAGAAAGATGGCTAAGTACTTATTATAGTGTGCACAATCAATGTGATATAAGTGAAGTATAATAATATAAAGTGTACCTTGATAGTAACAAAATATGTGAAATGATGCTTGAAAAATGAACAAGGCAAGTATAATAATTTTCAAGTCAAAGGCCTTTCTATAATCTCTCTAAAAATAATATATCCAAATAGTGTAAGACTAAGCATGTAAGATTTTCAAAATCCAAAACACAATACTTGAAAATAAAAATTTAAGGAGAATGAGAGAAACTTAAGCACAACAAATATTTTCAACACTTCATAAATTAAGATTTGTTGGCAAGAAGTAAAAAAAGAGTAAAGATGAAAAACCAGTTCTTTTCAAAGTTACGAAAACAACTTATCCAAAAATTGGAGATCCAAAACACTTAGAAAAACATTGCAAAAAACGTAGAGCGCAAGACCGAAAATGTTTTTCCAAGATTTACAAAAGACAAAACCTCAAAACGTAAGGTGAGTTGTTGCATTTATAGACAATACACAAGGGACCACTCTTTCAAAGAAGGAGAGAACTTCTATCTGTGAAATGTCAATTTCAAAGTAGACAAATGCTAGATTTGTTAGATAAGAAGTGACTTTAATTACTGAACATGATATCTTACATGAATTGACCTCCATTTAAGATCCTAGTGGTTTTGGTCTCCATTTAAGATCTTGTGTGACAAGCATTTCCATGTGTGAAATAATTTGTTGGAGTATGACCTTATTTTCATTCCAAATCATGGAAATTTTGGTCATCACCCATAAAATGGGTTTATGAGGCTTTTTTGGTCTGATCTTGTGCATTAAAACCTTACCATTTGCATGGTATTCAATTCTGGGATTCATGTCATATTAGTGGAGTTTTAACTAGCAAGTTCTAGGCTTCTTAAGGTGCTGTTGAGGGACTATTATTAGTAGTTTTTCTATGTCCTAAAAGTCCCTCCAATCTTCTACACACACACACCTAATCTAGAATGATTGTGCATGCATTAGTGTATACACTTGGTTCCCTAGGCCATTTGGGATGCCTTTATATACCATCTTGACTGACCATGATAGATGCTTCTACATGAATCTTAATAGAGCTATATGCATGGTTTTAAGGGAGAGAATAAGAGGTTATACTTTTGTTGTACTATTCTTTCTCTAGTCTCTTCCAATGATGTCTTATGCCCCCATAGCCCTTATATTTGGATGATCAACTATGGAAACACCATATCAACACTTATATTCAATTTAATCCATGTTTTTAAGAAGGAACATGGTTATACATGGTTTACACACCTTGTAGAGTTCTCCTCCTATTCACACTTCGAAATCACCACCTTATACACCACCTTGCTTCCTTCTTCAACTTGGTGAAGAAAAGGTTCTAAAAATTGTTCTAATGGGGTAGATACTAAAGGATTACTTCATTCAAAGTTGTTAGTATGTGTTCAATCAAGGACAGCCAGAGGAAGGGGAAGAAGAGAAAATGACAAGTGTTTGATTATGGAGAAAAGGGCATGTGCATAAGAGTTGTGAATGGATTGGGGATCTTGCGTGCATTTCGATTTAGGGAAGGAGATCTTAGACATTAGGACAAACCTGGTCAATCTAATGAGAGGCTTCCAAGTGTTTCGAGTTGAATCATCTAGTTGTTGAGAACGCTGCAAGTGCATAAGATCGCAATAGTAATATATGGTAAATAACCAGATATCATCTTCAGGGAATGATATATAGTTAATAATCTCAAATCCTAATTTAATTTCAACCTTAACTGTGTTATGTAAGATTTTAAGATAGTAAGATATCATGTATTTACCTTCAATCTTTATTTCTATTAATTTGATTCCTATTCTTGTAGGTTATAGCATTAATCATCAAAACCCTCTTTCGAAGTGTCATGATTCCTATTAGTTTCTTCTCTAATACCCCCTCTCCAACGTACAGTTAACCAACCAATGCAATGAATATAGAAATCAGTGCAACCTTCTATAGAATCAATAACTTCTCAGTTAATTGATTCTTTTAGGTATGTACTCTGATTATCTAATTATTGAACTTCTCTATCGAGTTAGTTCAACAATCTAAGATCAGTTTATAGGTGGACAACTAATAAAGAACATTAAGAACATAGAGTATAAAATAATACCTTAAAAATAGATTAATCAAAACAAAGATCAAAAGGGTCTTACAATCTAAACTAAATCCTAAAAATTAAAAGAACTTAGCCGGAAATAATCACTAGTTCACAACACAAAGAATTAAACAAATAGAATATCATACTATACAAATGTGATCTTGTTCTTTGTCTTCTCCTTTGTTCAGCTCTCTATGCTCTAGCAGTCACGCTCTAGATAGTTTTGATCGAACAACTGGTTTAAGATATAATTAAGGAAGCGAGAGAAGGAGAGAGTGTGTTGTACACACATTTATAGTCATTGACAAGACGTAACAAAGAGTCACCATTGAAAGAGTCACTTCCTAAAGACATGTCGCTTTACGAGAATAGACACTATCTAAAATATGTATTATGTGTAAGAACACATCTTTTCACCTTCTCAGTTTTTTATTCATCTAAAATAGAATTAATATAAAAATTTCTAATATGCCCTTCTTCTTATTTCAATTGATTCTAGTTTTGGTTCCCACAATTTTGTTTGTTATAATTGAAGCTTATATTAAATAAAATTTTTAATTTATATTAATTTGCCAAAAAAGGATAAATATTTATTTTACAAATAATACTTTCACATATGCACACACACACACACATATATATATATATATTATTAGACTAATATATTATGGGTATCATCGTCTACTAGTATGGGTATATTAGTCAATTGTTACTCTAGACTTAAGGTTATATAAGCCGAACTTTTGGATCTGTTTTAGCTTAATTTTTCTTTAATGTAAACCCTAATAAAGATGATTTACTTCTATCATGGTATCAAAGTGAATACGACGACTGTATCACGGTGGCTTGGGATCACCACTCTGTTTGCTTACTATCATCGTGCCTCTGTTTGCTTACTATCATCATGCCTCTGTTTGCTTCTTCTGCTACCCCTCTTTTATTTCCTGCTGATGTTCGGTTGCTGCTAATGCATTCCATCTTCTTCTTTGTTCTGTAGTTGCTTTCGTTCTGATCGTTAGACTGTTTTGATCCTGTTTGTGTCTTCTGTCCATTGTTGCTCGTCTTCCTTCCTCCGTTCGCTGTCTGCATCATTTTGGGATTGTTGTCGCCGTTGTTGTTCGTCTGCCACTATGTTGTTGCTGTTCGTCTCTCCTTTGGATGTTTGTTTCCCTGCTGCTTGGTTGATTCCTCGTCTCACCATCTCTGTTTTGTTCACCGTCATTCTGGTTCGCATCCCGCCATTCCTATTCTGCTCACCATTGGCCGTCTTCTCTGCCTGCTTCTATTTCGTTGCACCGTCTACTATCTTTTTTTTTTCTCTGTGTCTGCCATTTTTTGCGCTGCTGCTGCTGCCATTTTTGTGCTGCTGTTTTTTTTTTTTGGCTACTGTATTTTCCCTACTACTGCCATTTTTGTGCTACTCCTTCGTCATCTCTACTCGCTATCTTTTCGTTTCACCTTGGTGTTGCTCACGATTTGTTAGTTTCTGCCTGCTCGTGATTTATTCGTCTCTGCCTGCTGGTTCGTTGCACTGTCCGCTGCTGCTCTGCGTTACTTGCAACTAACTGCTCTGCCCTGCTGGTTCGTTGCCTTCTAACTGCAAATTATTGCCACTGTCCTACCACTCAACTAACAAAATTTAAGACTGCTCAAGATGTATGGGACTACCTAGCAAGGCTGTATACTCAGTCTAAGTTTGCTAAACAATATCAATTGGAAGTTGATATTCGTGCTATTCGCCAAGGGACTATGAGTATACAAGAGTTTTATAACACTATGTCAAATCTTTGGGATCAACTAGCCCTTACTGAATCTAGTGAACTTCAAGCTTTTGCTCCATACATCTCTCGTAGAAAAGAACAACGACTTGTTCAATTTTTAATTGCTCTTCGGGATGATTTTGAAGGTCTTCGTGGTACAATATTGCATCATAATCCTCTCCCCTCAGTCGACTCTATGGTTAATGAACTTTTAGCTGAGGAGATTAGATTAAAGTCTCAAGCAGGCAAAGGACTTCTTCCCGTACCTGATCCTTCGATTTTGGCAGTCCCTCGTCGATCCTTCATCTCCTCCCAAACCAAGCAGCATGCTAAGGTTAGCCCTGATGAATGTAGTTTTTGTAAACCAAAGGGTCATTGGAAATCTCAGTGTCTTCAACTATTGCACAAATCTTCCACTCAACAACCACAATGTGGCTTGCAGTCTTCGCACACTAGTTCTACTGGACCTGGTTCATCATCATCTCCTTCTCCCAATTTTGTTGCACTTGTTGAACAGTTTCAGAAGTTCCTTATAGTTCAGCCTCATGTCATATCAACATCCTCATCCTTCGGTTTGTCTTCTTCTGAACCTTTAGGTATGTCATCATCTACATGGGTTTTTGACTCTGGTGCTTCTCATCACATGTCATGTGATTCTTCCTCATTTATTTCCTTGTCATCTTCACCTAATTTATATGTTATGACTGTTGATGGCACGCCTATGTCATCAACTGGTATTGGTCATGTTGTTACACCTCATCTATCTCTTTCTAATGTTTATTGCATTCCTAATCTCAAATTGAATCTCATTTCTATTGGACAACTATGTGATTCTGGATATTTTGTTCACTTTTCTCCTACTTCTTACTCTGTACAGGATCTTCATTCTCAAAAGCTGATTGGGACAGGCCGTAGGCATGGAGGACTATACACCTTGGAGTGGTTGAATGTTCCTAATGTAGCTGCTTCTAGTATTGATTTGTCTTCTTTTCGTTTGAGTCCTAATTCTTCTAACTTCTACTTATGGCATTCTCGGTTATGTCATATTTCTGCTTCTCGTTTGCAATTTTTGGCCTCTAAAGGTACTTTAGGCAACTTAAAAATTCATGACATTTCAAATTGTTGTGGTTGCAAATTGGCAAAATTCTCTGCCTTGCCTTTTCCTCAAAGTACTTCAATATCTCTTGCACCCTTTGATTTGATTCATTTTGATGTATGGGGACCTTCCCCTGTTTCTACAAAGGGGGGTTCTTGATATTATGTGTCTTTTATTGATGATTACACTCGTTACTGTTGGGTTTTCCTTATGAAACGTTGTTCTGATTTCTTTAATATTTATGTCACCTTTCGTTCTCTAGTAAAAACTCAACACTCAGCGACCATTAAATGTTTTCGTTGTGACTTGGGTGGGGAATACAATTCTACTGAGTTTTCTAACTTACTTGCTTCTGATGGAACTATACACCAATCATCTTGCACTGACACTCCTCAACAAAATGGTGTTGCTGAGAGAAAACATCGACACATTGTTGAAACTACTCGCTCTTTTCTTCTTTCTGCTACTATCCCCAATGAGTTTTGGGGTGAAGCTGTCCTTACTAATGTTCATCTTATCAATAAAATTTCAACAGCTCAAACCTCTAGATTATTACCCTTTGAGAAGTTATATGGATGTGTTCCCGACTACTCTTTCTTACGAGTGTTTGGATGTGTTTGTTTTGTTCTACGTCCACACAGTGAACGCAATAAGTTATCTTCTAGCTCAACTCTGTGTGTTTTCCTTGGTTATGGTAATGGTCAAAAAGGTTATTGTTGTTTTGATCCTTCTACTAACAAATTATATGTTTTTCGTCATGTCTTCTTTCTTGAACACATTCCTTTCTTCTCTATTTCTTCTGCTGCTCCTGATGTTTCCAAATCTAACTTGATTAGAATTGATCCATTTTCTGTTGCTCCTATTGACATACCCTCTGATGTCACCTCTTCTCCCGTAGCTTCTTCGTCATCTTGCAGGGATACTATGCAACATACGGATGTTGATGTTCCATCATCTGTGGTTCCAGCCTCACCTCCTTCACCAAATCCCGGTGGCTCTCCCCTTCCTATGCCTTCTCAACCATCTGAAGAGATTGTTGCTCCTCGTGCATCCCGCTATCCTCCACGTCTCCGTAAGTCCACTCAAATGCTAGACTTCTCTTATAATTTTTATTCTCAATCCTTTTTCACCTTTTTGGTCTCTATTCATAATCTCTCTGAGCCTCTTTCCTATAAGGAGGTCGTACTTGATCCTTTATGGCAACAGGCTATGACTGAAGAACTCACTGCACTCGACAAGATAGCAACTTGGGATTTGGTCCCATTGCCTCCTGGTAAAACTCGAGTTGGTTCTCGTTGGGTTTATAAGATCAAGACCAAGTCTGATGGTTCCATTGATCGTTACAAAGCACGGGTAGTCGCTAAAGGTTTCACCCAACAATATGGGATGGATTATGAGGAAACTTTTACTCCAGTTGCAAAAATGACTACTGTACGCACTCTTCTTGCTGTTGCATCTTCTTGTCAATGGAATCTCTCTCAAATGGATGTCAAGAATGTCTTTTTACATGGGGATCTCAAAGAAGAAGTTTATATGACTCCTCCTTTCGGTGTTACTCATGTCCCTGGTCATGTTTGCAAGCTGAAGAAAGCTCTATATGGTCTCAAACAAGCTCCTCGCGCTTGGTTTGAAAAATTTTCTATAGTGATTGCTTCTTTTGACTTTACATCCAGTGCTTCTAATTCTGCCTTATTTGTGCGTTCTACATCTGCGGGACGAATCCTTCTACTTTTATATGTTGATGACGTGATTATTACGGGCGATGATCTATCTGGCATTACTGCATTAAAATTGGAATTGACTCATCACTTTGAGATGAAGGATTTAGGCTCTCTTCAATATTTCTTAGGTATTGAAGTTGATTATACTCCTAAAGGCCTCATTCTTTCTCAGTCTAAATATATTGGCGATATCATCCAACGTGCTTGTATGACAGATACTCGAATTGTTGACACTCCTATTGAGCAAAATGTTCGATATTCATCCACAGATGGTACACCTCTACCTGATGCCTCGCTTTATCGTACTATTGTTGGCAGTTTAGTTTATTTAACCATTACTCGTCCCGATATTGCCTATGTTGTTCATATTGTTAGTCAATTTGTTGGGTCACCCACTACCACTCATTGGGGTGTTGTTCTTCCCATTCTTTGCTACCTTCGCGGTACTATGTATCAAAGTTTGTTCTTTCCCTTATCCTCTTCCTCGGAGCTTTGTGCCTATTCTGATGCTGATTGGGCTAGTGATCCTACCGATCGCAAGTCAGTTACTGGTTTCTACATTTTCTTAGGTGATTCCTTGATTTCTTGGAAGAGCAAAAATCAATCTGTTGTTTCTCGGTCTTCTATTGAAGCTGAATATCGTGCTATGACATCTACTACTGCAGAGATTATCTGTTTACGGAGATTGCTTCTAGATATGGGCATTTCCATTCCTTCTCCTACCTCTATGTATTGCGACAATCAAAGTGTCATTCAGATCGCTCACAATTCAGTGTTTCATGAGCGAACAAAGCATATTGAGATTGACTGTCACTTCACTCGTCATCACTTGCAGGCCAATACCATTACCTTGCCCTTTGTGCCCTCCTCATTGCAACTTGCAGATCTTCTTACCAAATCGCACTCTATTCAACGTTTTCGCTTTCTTGTTGGCAAACTCTCAATGCTTGCTCCACCACCATCTAAAGTTTGAGGGGGGATATTAGACTAATATATTATGGGTGTCATCATTTACTAGTATGGGTATATTAGTCAATTGTTACTCTAGACTTAAGGCTATACAAGCCAAACTTTTGGATCTATTTTAGCTTAATTTTTCTTTAATGTAAACCCTAATAAAGATGATTTACTTCTATCATATCTATATATATGAGTGAGTGCAATTGACATATCTTTTCATTTCCATTTTTTCTACTTTTTTGGGATGAACAGAATACATGTACATATCTATACACCATCAGAGAAATTCCTCATTTCCATCTAGTTTTTTTTTTTTTTTTTTTGGTTTGCCTCTCTCTTTTTTGTTTGACTCCTCCCTTTAAAATGAGTCTAAAATGTTTCACAAAAAGAAAAAAAAAATTCAAAACCATAACCTATCATTTCACGCGAAAATTCATCTGAATTAAAAATGGAATCTTTCGGCTTAAGAGAACTTGTAGCAACATCTGCACAAACAGTATCACTATATAAAAGCGACATGAAATCCTTAGTAGTGTTTGATTCCAAAAATTTAGCCACTTTAACATTAAAAAAAAAAAAAAAAAAAATTCTTATCTGTAACATAACAAACAATTAATTTTGGCCCACAAACAAATTTTACCCGTCACTAAAAGGGCTAATTTCGAAGAAACAAAGACCCGTGTGACGGCTAGGTTCTAGAGGATCGAGGCTACTGTAAACGTCAACTTCGACGCCCTTTGGTAATTCATTCACAGAACTTCTTGAATTATAATAATGGTCAATCGGACACACAAAATTTCGAGAATTCAATAATATCTCAAATATTAGTAAATCAATTAAAATGTTAAGATCATAATAAGAAGAAGAGGGTGAGACTAGGAAAAAAAATATGAGAAAGATTCACGTCTTACAACATTAGACAACTAATAAATCGCTTTGTTATGTTTTATTTTGTTTTTTTTATGGGAATTTGGCAATAAAAGTAAATGGGCTCGTCACAAATTTACCCATATTTCTTTTCTTTTATTTAAAAAAAACTTAATTGGAATATTTAATTAAAAGCTGCTAAATAATGGGTACTAGGAGCATTTGTACATAAAACAACCCAACATTAATATATTAGAACTATATATATATATATATATATA
>JAJIYU010011394.1:0-15317 GCA_030144865.1 Tinospora cordifolia
TTGCATTGTGCTTGCGCCGAAGTGTTTCTTCTTCGTTTACTCTGCTGTTGTTATGCTCGGAAACGGAGAGATTGTGGCGGCTTGATTTTATGCTGATAGAGACGATGGAGAGAGAGAGACTTCCAGCGGTTGCAGTTGGGTTAGGGTTTGTGATTTGAAGAAAGTGCGGAGAAGATAAATGGTGCTGATGCAGGAAACCAGCCAACATTGGCTTATTGGTTCGGAGGGAATTGATAGTGAGCTAAAGTCTCCCCTGATGGAAGACGGGGGAAAGAACAGAAAGGTTTCTAGTACTCTCAACGTGGCCGTTACCTAGCGTAACGATTGCCTATCCAAAGGAAAGCACCAACCTTAACAGAAAAAATAAGTATAAACAAATAAATAAATAAATAATAGAAGGAGATGACACTAACTATGCTGTTGGTTTCTTTTATGCAACATTAGTATTTCTTATAAATTAGTATATATATTGGTTATGTATAATTGATTACACTCTACAGGAGTTGTAATACAAATGCCACATCAATCTTTTTATTACATTATAAATTATATCATTTAACTTTTATTAGATAAAATTCAAAATCACATCAAATATATACCTTTATTTTTACAACATATATCTCATAAATAAATTTATTTTTAATTAGTTTTTAATAATATTGTATTTTAAAGTTAATAAATAAAAAATAATTTTATCATTTCTAAAATATTTAAAATATCAAATGCATAATTATTAAAAATAACTTAAATTAAATTTATTTTTTTAAAATACTAAAAAATATTGAATACATAATATTTTTGTTTTAAAAATTAATATTATAAGTAATAATTTTATTATTTCAATAAATATCTTTTTAAATAAATTCAAATATTTCATAAATACTAAAAAGGTTAAAAAAAAATTTAAGTTAAATAAAATATAATAATAAAAAGAAAAGCAAAAGAAAATAACATATGCATGAAATAAAACACAATTCATCTAATTGTTACTAGTGTTATCCACATTTGTTAATTTAATGTTTTTATTAAAAACACTAATTGATATTTTTCATTAAAAAAATGTAGTAGTAGAAGTGTGGGTCATTTTTCATTAAAAAAAACAATATGGAAATAAAGCAGTAAAATATCTCAACAACAATAATGTTTGCAACTATAGGAGACCTTCCCTTAGTTGCTCACTAATCCTTCCCTCAGTTGCTCACTAATCCTTCCTTCAAGTAGGGGTATAAGTAGGGGTAACAATTTATGACATGACATGATAACATGACCCAAACATGACACAAAGTTAACGAGTTTGAATTTAGCATAAATGGATCGAACACAATTAAATACAACTAAATATGAGTCATAAACAGGTTAACTTGTTAAATCTGAAACTAACACGTTTTACACAATTAAAAATAATTTAATATACATATTATAAATATGTTAATTTAAGATTAATCTATTTTGTAATAAATTTAAAATAATTTTTAAAAATTTTAATAAAATTTTTAATTTAATTTTTAATAATTATTTTTATATTTTACATTTAATTAATATTTTTTTAAAAATATTTTTTAAATTTGTGTTTCAGTAATTTGATATATTCTTTTGTTAAGAAAAATAATTATATATACTATATCTCTTTTATTTTTTTTTAGTAAAGAAATATTGCACTCAAATAAAGCTTATAAAAATAATTTAAGTTCTCAAATTCAAAAAAAATCAATAAAGTATTTTATTATTTTTAGTATTATTTTTTATTTCTTTCAACATGCCCTAAAAATAACAAAGGCCAACATAATTTTTTAATCTTTTATTTTTATTTTCTTAAAGTTGGCCTTAAAAAACACGGAGTAATTATCTAAACATATTATTTTTGAGAACGGCTAAAATCACCTCGAAACTGGACTTGTTCACCTTAATCCCTAAGTTCACCACTTTCACTTTTAAACATTAATATATTCACCTCATATTTTTGTAAAAATCCAAAACTACTCATATTTAACATCTAACTAACCTAAACTAACCTAATTAATACCATTACTCATCATCTTCACCATGACCAACAGCTCACCCCATCGGCAAAAAATGGATCACGCCACTGAATCACGCAAAACACGGATTTCACACCGAAAGCCACCATTTTAGTGCCAAAAACTTACGAAAATCTATTACACAGGCTTTCAAGAGTTCTTTTATAGTCGTTGCGACGCCAAATCTGCAATATTGCCGAAGAAATCTCTTCGCTGAATTTTAATAAATCTTCGAAAGAAAAATACAGATCTGGTAAAATTTGTAGTTTATTTTTATTTAAAAGTTATTTTTTCATAGTTTAGACAAATGCAAGCTTCGATTTGGTATATGAAACATTAGCAATGGGCACGTCATTACAAAGAGAGGGTCTCTGCCCTATGCGACCGAAACTAAGAGAAGAGTCTCAACCACCCATTGGCGAGACTCTTTATAGAGTATTGGCCATGGTGGCCGAGACTCTTTTATTCTGTCTCGACCAATAGGGCTGAGACTCTATAAAGAGTCTCGGTCCCTATTGACTGAGACTCTCCTTAAGGTGACTACAATTGCTCAAGACCCAAAGTTGATGAACTATTTTTTTATAGTTTTTGATCCATATGGTTATTTTCATTTGAATATTATAATAAATTAATGATTAGTTCTATTTTTCGTAGAAATGGCACCAAAAAAGACAAATGTGTCAAGAAATAAACCAAGCAATGAGTCAAAATGTGCACCTTCAGTCAGTGAAACCTCCTCCCATTATTCACAAGAAGAAGAAGAAGAAGTTGAAGAACATGAAACAGGCCAGCTTCATAAAGAACATGAAGAAAGTGAACATGTTCTTGGACCTTTTCCTAGTGGTTCGTCTGATCCGGCAGTTCTTAAGAGCTTTAAGCACCATGTTGTTGCTGCAATATGGAATAATGAGGTGAATTTTAATCCTTAATATTTCCTTTTCTCAACTATAAATGTTAATAATAATTTTTAGAAAGAAAATTTTTTTTGAGTGCATCATCGAGGCCCACTGAAATGTATCAACCATGGGAATATGATCAAGTATTAGGACCTTGAATGTCACTCAAAACAAGCTCGCCTACAAGAGTGGATCAATAGATTCGGACTGAGCTTGCTAATCACATGTTCCTATGGTTATGCTAATAGGACGCTTATATTGACCTTCGTTGAGAGGTGGCAACCAGAGACGAACACGTTTCACCTCCCATTCGGCGAGATGTTGATCACACTTCACGATGTCTGCATTCTTCTTTGCATTCTAGAGATGGGCAAATCGGTTTCATTAAAACTGATGAAGTTTGATGGTGTTGTGCAATTGGTATGTGAGTGCCTTGGTGTGGCTGAAGAAGAAGCCATTGAAGAGATTAGAATGACTAAAGGGCTAACAATAAGCAAAAGATGGCTAAGAAATCTCTTTGGTACGTCCAAAGGGAATGCAAATCAATACTACAGTGTTAAAGCAACTGCTAGAGCTTTTCTTTTGTATCTACTGGGCAATACACTGTTTATTGATAAGAGTAGTACCCGAGTTCACGTTTCCTTCGTTCAGCTCTTAAAGAATCTGGACACTATCGGGTCATATGCATGGGGAGTAGCGACTCTTGCATTTTTGTACCGCCAGCTTGGTAGTGCTTCACGAGCTAAGGTCTGTCAGGTTGCAAGGTATCTTACCCTACTTGAGGTATATTTTTCACCCTTGTAAAGATCAAAACTTTGTGTTTTTTATATGCATTTGTGTATAATAGTTATTTAATTTTTTTTTCTATAGGGTTAGATATATAACCATTTCTCCTTTACCCGTCCACGTGTCAATCGCCACTACTACAATAATTTGCTGCGCATTATGATGTGGACTCAAATGATGGAGATGGGTGTTGATGATGAATAAATGTTTACACTTCGTTGAACAATCGACCAGTTGCATCCTCACGAGGTAATTAATACCTGCTATTAAATTCCTTTAATTATAAGTATTTGGCTTTATTTTTTATGACTTAAAGAACTTACATCTTTTTCTGGTTTACTAGGATCTGTGTAGGGACTCAAGAAAGGGTGCAATTGTGTAACACCCCGATTCTCGAGCTTCATCGTCCATGTCATGTGACGGTCTAATTTTCTTCAATCAATAATATTGAGCAGCCCAAGAGACGGGCCCGTACTACGTTCTTCTTTCTAAGAGACTTCCTGGTATATAAGTTGATGTACAAAAATATTTCATAGCTTCATAAATAAAATCCTTTATTTATTTATTCTGAATTTATGAGTACATGATCTATTATAGTGGAAAATAAATTTCAAAATTGAAAAAAAAAAAATTAGTTTGGGCCCACGTGCCTTATAATGAAATAATTAAAAATAATTCCTAATAAATATCCTTTCACGTAGGATGACAATTTATTTTTCCTGAAATGTGAAAAATGAAGGGGTGAGCTAAAAAGTCCAGTAAATCATTCTATCTATTTAATTCATTATTTCAACCAAATAATACAAGCATATCAAACACTTTCAAGGATTAAATCGATGCAAATAATATATTATTTCAGTCGTAATTTAGACCGAACGTGCGTAACCTCTGTGCTTCAGATATAGGAAAAGAGTTTAATCCTGAAACTCAAACCCATCTCTAGTGGGATCATTTCTAAAACCCATTCCATTCTGGTGTCAGTCTTGACAATCAGTTCCAATTCTACATAAAACACAAAAAGTTTGTCCCCGTACCGATACGTGGTTAAAATCTTATTTAATCTTATTTTTGTGTATAGGAGCAATAATAAATAAATATTACAACGGTAATTAAATAACATTCACATTCACGAAAACATTGACTTTCGATTTCTAACATAGAAGATCGTACAAGACGCAACTATAGAGCATACTCTCTTGGTCATAAACAACATAATAATGCATGATAAATAATAACTCCAAAAGTATAACATTCATGTTGACTTTCAATTTATGATGTAGAAGATCGTACAAGACGCAACTACAGAGCATACTCTCTTGGTCATAAGTAGTATAATAATTGAATAGCATAAATAAAAATGATAAGAATAAATTTAAACTAATAAAGCAAGCAAGCATTATTGAAATCAAAATAATAAATTTAAAGAAAGGAAAGAACTTTACCTCGAGATCGCTTCCTAAATTTTGTAGCACTTCATTGCTACTACTTCACAAGCTATTTAGAATAGCTCAAGAAAAGAAAAAGGGACTCAGGGTGCCAAGAAGGAGGCAAAGAGCAAGAGGAATTTCAATTCTTGTTGTGGGATGAATGAAATGGGTAAGAAATGAGGGTTTATATAGAGTCTCTGAGAGTTAGTTTTGTAAAATTTTACCTTCCTAATATAGAAAATTTTTATTTTTGTTTGGTTGAAGCGGCTAGGGTTTGAAATTTGAATTTTAGGGTTTTTTTAATATTTTTTTTGGAATTTTTTGTACTTTATTTCATATTTTTATTTTTATTCGTTTTTATTTTCGTTTTTATATTTGTTTTTTTAAATGGCCCCTTGAATTCGTGCGCACAAATTCGTGCACGCATGGGCTGTAAGCTCATGCGTCCTCTATTTTTTTTTATTTTTTTATTTTTTTCATGCACCAAAACAAAACCTATTCATTTATTTATTTTTTATTTTTTTATTTTTAATATATATATATATATACCCAATATAATATTATATAATATTATGTATTGTATTATATAATATTACATATTACTATAAATTATTATAAATTATAAATTAATTAATACATATACCAATCAATAAAATTAATTAATCAATTACTATAAATTAATCCTATATATATTATATTACTTCATTTTTTCCTGATATATATATACCTATACCAATATATTTAATATTTACTCATATATAATATTTACCAATAAGCATTAATACATATATGTTACTTACCCTTATGTATTAATATTTTCTCATATATTTACCCATCAATATTTATATTAAATGTATGTATTAGTATGTACCCATATAATATTTACGCATTAATACACATACTGTTACCTACCCTTATGTATTGATATTTTCTCATATATTTACCCATCAGTATTTATATTAAATGTATGTTTTAGTATGTACCCATATAATATTTACGCATTAATACACATACTAATATTTCATATTTACACAATAACACATACATATACACGTACTAAATATGCATTTAACACGTACTTTGATATATATGTATATATTTCTATTTCTTTATGTTATTCATTTTTGGATACTAAAATTTCTCAATGAATTTTATTTATTTTATACTTTATAATACACATAATTATACCCAACAATACAATAAAAAATTTCTCAAAGTCAATTTGTTTTGTTTAATTTTACTTAACGAATTTTGTGAAAATCTTCAGGATATTACAAATTGTATCGAAGGTGACTTTTTACATCGGGCTCGTTAACTGCTTAAACGTTATAAAGCCATGCCACCCCGATAGATTTCTTCGACGACTAGGATATGTGCATTCAATACTTGACACTCCAATTGAGCCAATAAAAGCTGAGCGAGGTGTCACCAAAAGTAAATATTTAGTTAATCATATGTTTATTCCGCAAGTATTTGAGAAGTGGCATAACCATGTATTGGGCACAAGTGTTCGAGGGGAGGAGATACATCATCCATGGCACTCTGCACCAGGTTACATGGAGTGGTATTCAACAATATCTCATCCTATTGTCGAAAACCCAGAAGTTGAAGCTGAGCATGACAGTCAAACTTTGGATAATGATGTCAACTAGGTAAAACTTCTTTATTTATATAAAACATGTAAACATATCTGCATTCGTCTTGTCTTTTGATACATTTATTTTTTGTGCCAATGTATTAAGACTGCACTGGACATTGGGCTGCAATGGACATCATTACCTGTAGAACAGAGGTCGGGAGCAAGTAGTTGTGTGGAGGCTATAATCGATGTACTTGTAGGTGTTAGCCTTGAAGGAGCACACTCCGATACTGTTGATGAGACAACTACACCATCAAGCCCAATTGTGCTAAATAATGCAGGATCATCACAACCTTTTCGTCGTTTTTTTTTCAAGAAAGCGAAGGGCAATCTATGATGCTTAGTGGACCCATTTTTGTTTTAAACTTTAAACAAGTGTAATCTAACATTAAATTTGCAATGTAATTTTGGAATGTCTCTAACCAAGTGTGTTTTGTTTAATTTACGTAAACAACTGTTAGAATGTATCAGCAACCCATTAGGGGGTATCGGAACCCATTGAATGGGTCCTGACCACCTAGAGCCGAGACCCACAGAAGGATCTCAGTCCAGGTGGGCCAAGACCCAATTGGGTCTTGGCTTGCGTTGCCAAGACCTAAAGTGTGGGTCTCAGCCAATCTGGGCTGAGATCCAGGCCAATGTTTCGGCCTACCTGGGCCGAGACATCATCTTGGGTCTCGGCCCTAGGTGGTCAAATCTCTATCAGTGATAATCACATTAGGCCCAAGAGATCCAACCATCAACTCTTTCAATCTCTGCAGACACCAAGTGTAATTGTCTTCTTTTTTAGCAGAAATGTACCCAATTGCACAAGCAAATGTTATATCCGTAGATGTCACACCAACAATCTGTATAACTGGATTATTTAAACCTATTTATCTTGTAGGTACAATCAATTAACAAAACTTCAAAAAAAGATTTCAACAACTCAATTGAACGAGGTGAGCCCAAAATATGTCTCTCACAACATCACTTTTAGCTTCACACCTATGTCATTCAATGTATTGTGATTCATACAATAAGTGTAATAATTGTTGCATTTTTATCCTACCCCCAACTTCTATTAATCTTTGCTTTTGTCTTGCCTTGTAGATAGTCATCAAAGTGAATGAATTCATTGCATTTATTTCCTTTAATGTCATTAAAATCTCTCTTAGTCGTGCATTGCCCTTCGTCATTTGCAACATAACATCAACCTCATCCTTGTCCAACCTACCTGCGTACGAGTGACCTTCAAGATATTTAGTTGCTGGGTGATTATGGGTACCACATGCTACAGTCATGATCCATATACCCTCACTTGGGTTCTTTCCATTTAACAAAAACGGACAACCACACTTCTTCGTCCCTATCTTTGATCTTCCTTTAACTTTTTCCTCACCATCAACACTTTGCCTTTTGGGTCCTTTTTTGTACAACCCATATCTTTCACAAGCAAGATTTACTCTTGTTCATCTACCCTTTCCACGGGCATCAAAGTTTTTTATGGTCACAACAAAACCATTAATCTTACCCTGATGTTGTGACCATGATATCATTTCTTCTCTTGACCCAAATGGACCCGCCAGTGTAAATTCTTCTATATAATCAACAATTATATCAATGCATTCTTCTTCAATCTACAATTATCTTGCACTGCTTGGTCGAGACTCACTGATGAGTCTCGGCCTGCATGACTGAGACTCGCTGATGGGTTTCGGCCATGCAAGCCAAGACTCACTAATGAGTCTTGGCCTGCTTGACCGAGAGTCATTCAGTGAGTCTCGCCCTGCTTGGCTGAGTCTCAGCCTGCATGACCAAGACTCACTGATGAGTTTCGATCAGCATTACCAAGACTCACGAATGATTCTCGGCCTGCTTGACCAAGACTTATTCAGTCAGTTTTGGTCACACAGCGCTGAGACAGTCAATCGTAAAACCCACTTTCGAACGTAATTTTGAACTGAACAGGGTTTGAAATATACCTCATTTACACCTATTTCGCTTGTAGAATCTGTTTCTTGTGTCATTTCTTTCAAAAACACATCACAGACGTGCCCTAACTTACACCACGAAAATCCACATTCAAACACATCAAATTTGGTTTGTTTTTTTATCATTCTAATAAACGTGATTTACAATGTATACCACATAGAAAACGGATTCGAATGCTTGTTGGAATGTTTGTGGGAGTCTCTCCGGACGAGTTGGTCAACGTCGCCGGAGGAGATGGGTGTGTGTGGTGGGGATCATTGGAGTGATTAGTCGGGTAGCATGGGATGAATGAAAGCCACGTAGGATAAGTGGGGTGTTTAACAAGGGTTTTTTTTTTCGTCATTTCAAATAAGGGTAAAACCGGATTTAAATTGTAGGGTGAACAAATCCACTTAAGGGGTAATTTTAGTTGTTCTCTTATTTTTTTTATATTGTAACCTTTATGACTTTATTCTTATGCCCTAAATTTCAACTTGCCCTAGATTTCAACTACGATTCTAGTCTCCCTCTCTTCCAAACTTCACTCTCGTCTCCATCTCTTCCAACCTTCACTCTCGTCTCCATCTCTTCCGACCTTTATCGCTTCACAGTTCTCACCAGTCACTGTTTCACCTTTATGAATCTATCTTTGGCTCTCTCATCGCTTCACAATTCTCACCTATTATCATCTTTGTTTCTGCCTCTGTCTCCATCTGCGAATCACTATCGTCCTTGTCTCTCCTAACCTTCACCATTTCACGATTCTTTCAGACCTTCACCGCTTTACGATTCTCATCAATCACCATTTCACCTTCACTAATCTATTTTCTGCTCTCTCACGATCTCCCCTTCAGGGAATCACACTGTCTCTAGCTCTTTCACGATCTCACCTTCACGGCTTCACGAAATCATACCTTCACAAATCACGCTCCACTTTTGTTGTCCAACTTGTCCTAAATCTCTCACCTTCACAAGTCACTTCTGGCTCTCATAGTATCACCTTCACAGTTCAACTTGCCCTAAATCTCTCACCGTCTTACCTTCACAGTTCAACTTGCCCTAAATCTCTCACTCTCTTACCTTCACAAATCACGTTTCTGGCAATCTCGCTTTCTCACAGTCTCACCTTCACAAATCACGCCTTCAAGTTTCTTCAAGATTGCCCTAAATCTGTTTGCTCACCGCAAGCACGAACTTTCTATTCACGTTTCACGCCTTCTTTGTGATTTTGCCCTAAATATCTCACTCTCTCTGTGTCCAGCACTCTGTTACCATCACGACAACACATACTTTCTCATTGTTTAGAACATGCAAGACTGCGAGGTATTCTTCCTATTCTTAGAGATAGAACATATACTCAGTGCTTGTTTGCTAACCTTTCTTTAGGAGAACTTCTGTTTTCTTACTCTTTTCCATGATTTTCAAGAACTTCTTGGAAAATATTGGAATTGTTCTGCAGGTCATACTCTAGATGGTAATTTCTGCACATGTTATATGTCAAATAACAGGCTTAAATGTGATCAACCCTTTGTTCTTTTTATTTTCAATCTTAAATTGTATTAATGTGTTTCAACATTTTTTATTGGTAATGTTGATGAAATAGATTTGGAAGAACTTATATAAGATGTCTTGAAGATGAACACAAGTGAAAATCCACCGTCAATTGCATACTCAAAAGCTTCAAATTCTATTAAGCATTAAGTTTTTTTTTTGTGTCATGACAGACTTGTAATGTATTTTGTATGACAACTTTGTCTTTTTATCATGCTCGTTTGTAGAGGATCATAATGTTTTGTGATAATTATATCACTAAGTTTTATGTTTTGTTATAACCTGGTCAAATAGGTCAAACAGGTTATAAATAGGTTATAATATGTTACAACAAGTTATAAATAGGTTAACATGGGTCAAATGGGTTGTAAACAGGTTACAGATTATTTAAACAGGTTAAACGGGTTGTAAACAAGTTATTTAAACAGATTAAACGGGTTGTAAACAGGTTAAATAAATGGATCGTGTTAGGTTAAACACGATACGAAAATAACATGCTAATTAATCATGTTAAACGTGTCATAAACGGGTAACCCATTTATTAAACGTGTTGTGTTCGAGTTTATGTATTATGACACGATTAATAAATAGGTCGTGTTCGGGTTAGCGCATCATGACACGATTATTAATCGTGTCGACCTGTTTATAACCAACCAACCCGAATTGCTACCCTAGGTGTAAGCTACCCAACCAGACCCAACCCAAGCAAACCCGACCATTTCGAGTCGGATAGAGTCGGGTATACACAAAAAAGGATCTAGTTGGGCGAGCCTAAGCCCCTAATCGGGTCAAGTTGGGTCGGACCTCAAAAAGATCGAGTCGGACCAGACCTGGCCCGATGTATGTCCTTACCAACCCTAAACGATTAGATGCGGACCAGAAAATGAAACTCGAAAGATGCATTTTTTTGTTCTAGTTCCATCGTATTCTCCACTTTAGCTCTAGTTCTATCGTCTTCTCCACCTAACTGGCCTTCCAAATCCCAGTCATCACAAATTCACAGTTCACAGCGCACCATTGTTTCGTTCGTCTTTTCCAAAAATCGCAACTCTAGTTTTTTCATCTGTCTCTTTTGTTTCAGCCTCTCTGTTCCTTTCGTCTTCGTTTTGTTCGTCTTCTCTCGCAGCCCTTCACCCCTTCCTCTTTATTTCTTTCATCTTCTCCAGATAGCAGCTTTTCCTCTCCTTTCCAAATTGCAGCCATCAACACTTCAAATCGCAGGTTGTCCAAATCGCGGGTTCGCCTCTCGTCTTGTCCAGATCGCAGCTTCTCCTCTCTGTTTCTCTTCCTTCTACCTCTCTTTCTTTTGGCACTCTTTTTTCTTTTCTTCTCCAAATCGAAGTAGCTTCACCTCTCCATAATGTGTATTTTTTAGAGTTTTGTGAGACAGAGAAAAAATAATAATGGACTAATTGTTTTTCTTCTTTTGCAGCTGCCGGTTGCAGCCTTTTGAAGCTCTCATTCTCTCAACAAATCCATCTGCATAACGACTCAGCCTCAATGTGGTAATTTTTTTTAATTTATTGATGCAGTTTTTTTTCATTGTGATTGATTGATTGATTAATTTAGTTGAATAAAGATTGAAATGTAAAATGATATATTTTAAATTTAACAAAGGGTTTTTTTGGGCAATGATATTGTTTTAATTTTTTTAAAACCTAATTTTATTTATTTTATTTGTTAACGCATTTTTTCATTTTGATTGACTGATTGTTTAGTTTAGTTGAATAAAATGAAATTTGAAGTGATACGGCCAACACTAAAATTTAACAAAGGTTTTTTCTTTAGAATAGCATAGTTTTATTTTTTTATTTTTTAATCTGTTTTGATATTTTTTTAATAGGCTTGATATTTTAAGACATGATTTATTAATCAAAGAAACTGATTTTATAGTTAAAAAGATTTTGATAGTTTTAATTTTTAGACTTTGATAGATTTTGTGTAAATTTGATATTTTAAACAAATTTGTTTTTTTTTTTTTTGGTTCAAGATCTTATTTGTATCATAAAAATTAAAAATTGATTATATTTATTTCTTATGTATATTTGATAGTTGAGAGATTAATAAAAATCTATTTTTTGATAAAATTAAAAATATGTTTTCTTTTTATTGTTGAAGACGTTATTTGTTTTTTTTTTTTTTTTTGTAAAATCTATTTTCTAATATAAAAGAAATTTGATGTTATTTTTTAGAAGTTTTTTTTTAATAATCTTGATATTTTGACTTTTGAGACATCATTTGTTAATCAAAGCTTGTTTTGTAGTATAAAATATTTCTTTAATCAAAGCTTGCTTTGTAGTATATATATGTATTTGCAGCTTTTAATTGAAAGTTGGAAAAAAAGGTTTCTGCATTGAGAATTTATTTGGAGAAAATGACTTATAGTTTTTTTTTAATGAGTTATGAAGTAAACTTTTTTAAAACTTGATAATATTGGGCTTTTTGAAAAAAATTGGGCTTTTGTTAAAAAAATTACAAGGCCCAACTCGATAGACTGACCCGAGCTCGGGTTGGGCCCCCTTCATACACGAGGTCGAGTCAGGTGGAAAATGAGGCCACGCGACCAAGTTGGGTCGGGTGGCTTTTGGTTTTGGAACCCGACCCGTATACGCCCCTACCCTCAAGTGCTTATTGTCCCTCCCATGATCTCTCTCTATATTGCACGCATAGGATATCTTTTGGTAGCTCATTGATTGGTCACTCCCTTGGTAGCCTCTCAATCGCTCCATTCTCCATTGATAACTCTCTTAATTGCCACTTGAACTCTTCCTTGGTTGCTTACCTACCTCTTTGGATTGGTTGCTAATCTCATCCTCATGTATTGACGTGGTTTCATCTCAATTATTGAGTTGCTATGTATGTCACGCTATAAATGGCTTTATAAGATGTCTATTGGTGGCTTCATTAGTTACAACATTGGTCACTCCTTTTCTACTCTGGTCACTCAATTGGCTTCCCCATTGATTACTTCTTTGGTTGCTCATCTGGTCCCTTCTTCGATTGGTCACTAATCCCTCTTTTGGTGCTCATTTGTCCCTTCCTCTACCTATCCATGTCATATCTTTGATGGTTCCATAAGATATCCCTTATATGCTTTATTGATTGCTCTATTGGTTACTTTAATGATAACTAACTACCTTAGTTGCTCACTTGGTCATTCCCTTGATTTCTCAATTGATCCCTCACTCTGTTGGATAATTGGTCTATCCCTCCATTATTTACAATCTTTTCTTTAGATGCTCATATGTGTCTCCCTTAGTAGCTCTTTGTGTGGCATCCTTGATGACTCCATAGGATGTCCATTTGTGTGGCATCCTTGAAAACGTGTGAAATACGAACAGTTTGGTCAGGGCACGAGATCAGAAGGATCTTGTATCCTTGGTTTCTATGTGGTGTGAGACGCATAGGAATTCAAGGGTATGGAAGAATCCTGAACTTGGATAATGACGGACCATGTTTGGTGAATGATCGGTGGCTTTGGACGAACTCGTTTCCCTATGCTTGGCTGGTATGGAACAGTTAAGTATAGTGGGGCTTGGGAAGCCTTAGAAATCGAGACATTTGCAAAATTGATTGGGTGTAGTAAAATATCTGGGTGGAAGTCTATGTCAAAGGGCAAGGGTGGTATGGGACACACAAACCTGAAAGCATAGGCGGAAGCCTAGAATTTTACTATGCTGGCATGAATTTCTTGAATGATTGAAAGCATGATGATCTTACTGCTTGTATGAAACCAAATCCTATACCAAAAAAAAAAGGTAACTTAGAAAAATAAATTATTAGGCCACTAAACAGATTGAGAACCTAGAGACATAAATCTAAAGTCATGATTGAACAGACTAAACAAAAAACAACAGAAACGAATACTAAATCAACGTTAATGTGTAGATAATGGCTGGACCTAGGAGATACGCAACAAGAGGTGCTACATCTGACGACACAGACTCTCAGGAAGCACAAAACGGTATGACTGAGGCTAGGGTGGAACATATGATGAATGAAGTCACCAAAAGAGTGATGGAACAAATAGAGAGGACGCTAGCTCGAATGATACCATAGGTGGCACCACAGCCATAGGTGTAGGAATAGATTCCAATGCAATAGCCAATGCCAGCACCTAAGATTTCGGATCATTAGGAGGAACCAGAGGACCTGGAAGACAGTGAACATTCTGGGACCATTACAATTCCATGGTACTACTGATAACTTAACAACTGACCATTGGTATCAAGAATTAGAAGAACACCAGGATGTGTTAAGAGTAGCGGGTCCTAGTAGGGTAGAGTTGGCTACCCATCAATTTAAAGGACTAGCCAGCAGCTGGTGGCAGATGGTAAAGGCAGACCCGACCATTAATGTTAGTCGAATGACCTAGAAAGATTTAGGGAGATATTTTACGAGAAATTCTTCCCGGAAGCAACACTGACAAAAATGCAGGAAGACTTCATTCAGTTGAAGCAGCGAGAGATAACGGTGGCCGAGTATAAGGCCAAATTTATCAAGTTGGCAAAGTTTTCACCTGAATTAATCAGTGAAGAAAAGAAAAAGGTCTGTTTCACTCAGGGTCTCAAGATCGAGATCTGAAAGTTAATAAAGACAGCCTACCCAAAGACATATAGATAAGTCGTAAATAGGGCATTAACCTTAGAGCAAGAGCTGAATTTCGAGCAAAGGTTAAGGAATAGGAACAAGAGATCAGGAGGTGATAGAGATCACCAAGGAGATCAGAAGAAAAGGAATGCTACTCAAAACGACAGAAACAATATGCCCCAATGGCAAAACCAACCCAAAACGGAAGAATAATTAGAGTTGGCCAGACATCATGTAATACCTGAAATTTTAGTAACGTAAGAATTGTAATACCGAAAATTTTAGTGACGTAATAATCGAAATTTGAGTTTAAAACACACACATGTATACATTTAAATATAAACACACACATATATATATTTGTCATTGGTATGCAATTAATTAGTTAGCATAGAAGTATAAAGGAATATACATTGATTAATAATAGACATATAAGAATTGTTGGGTAAATATATGC
>JAJIYU010011395.1:0-15311 GCA_030144865.1 Tinospora cordifolia
GTTATTATAAGTAATAATTAAGTTTTTTTTGTTTATTAATTCATCAAGTTTAATTGTCTTGATTACTTGAGACATTTCAAATTTTGTACTATGTGTAGTCCCAGATGAAGGAATGTTTGTCTTAAATGTCAAAGGATGAATTGACAGATTTTGATCAAGATAAGATATTTACTAAAACTATGGGACTTGATAAACATAAACACATTCGCATGTGTGGTATAGGTCCATCCTTATGTAATATCTCAAAGAGATCATTGATTGATGAGATTAGAAATCGTGAAGAGCTTAGAAGAGAGTATAAATCTAAAATTGATGATCTTAAAGCCAAGTACGAAGAAGTGGTTCAAATGATGCAAGAGCAAAGAGACAAACATTGTCATCTTGGTTCAAATACTATTGAAGGGGTATGTCCTACTTGATTTAGGTTAGTTGGAAATGTATATTTAAATCATAAAATATAAGTTTGTGATTTATAATTGAATTAAATGTAGATGAAATTGTTTGAAAATGGTGCTTTCAATGATTATAATTTTCCGTAGGTGTAATCCTTCTACATTTAGGGGAAGCTCTAACAATTTTTTCACTTAACTTCATTAAGTGTTATATTAACATTTTATCTTAAGCCAAATAACTAATTTTTAAATTTCAATTTTGTTTTGCAGGCTTGTGATGAAAGCTAAATGTTCATTAGAACATGTAACGACCTCTATTTTTGGACATTGAGTCAACGGGTTTGACATATATTTTCATGTTTGAATTAATGAATCATAAATGAAAACACATAATTTTACGAGAATTGTATAAATTAATGAGTGGATTAAATAAAAAATAAAATAAATAAGTAGTGATAATAATTATTTAGTGGGAGCTAAGTTAAAAAAATGAAATGAAATGAATTAATGTAATATATTAATTCTTGCATACACATATAAAAAATATGCATACATAATATATATATATATATAATAAAGGTGGCTTAGTTGGATAATGAACAAATAAAAAAAATAAAACTAGAGAGAAACAAAAAGAGAAGACGAAAAAAGAAAGAAAAGAGAAGAAAAAAGGGAAAGAAATTTTACTCACGTTGTGGAAATCTGTCATTTTTGGTAAGTTTGTTTTATTTCTTTTTAATTCAAAATAGCTATAAAAGTTATGAATTATAGTTTTTCTAATGTAGCTTTTTATAAAAGTGTTAGCCAATTGTGTGATCCAAAACTTGGCTGTATTTTTTCAAAGAGTAAAATTACAATTAAATTCTGAACTCAATGACACTAAAATTAGAATATTTAGAGATCAATAGGTATATTAAATTTATATTTATACAATTGGAGAAATAATGTGTAGATTAATATTATATGTATGTACAAGCTTATATATGTATAATTATTACATATAAGGTTATCATTAATTATGTAATGTTATAAATATAACATTATATATATATATATATATATAATGTTGTATAGCATTATGAGTTACTTCACATGAAAAAAAATACGTAACATAGGAAATAATTATTTTCTTTTTAGGTTTTTGTATATTACAACAAATTTGTGAAGAGGTTACGTAGTGTATACCAAAAGGACAACACATGTTAACAGTGTGAGTTTTTGATACTTGGCTCGATATTGGGAGATGCCACTAAAGACCGAGAAAATACCAACAGTCGATCTAGTCTGTGAGTAATAATTTGATGTATTTATTTAAGCTTTTATTCTACTTATGGTAATTGCATAATTGGGTGATACATACATTGCATATTGCATAGAGATAGGGTTGATCTTCAGATGTACTGAGTTGGCCTCAAGATGAGAGGTTCCGAGGTTGTGGACATTGGATCATGATAATCCTGAGATACGAATACAGATCTTTAGATGTGACGACCTGGCCTTAGGATGAGAGGTTTCGAGATGTAGACATTAGATCTTAATAGTTTTGAGACAGAGCTGATTGACGGATCTTCCAATGTGGCGACCTGACTATTGATGAGAGGTTTCGAGGTGTGGACATTGGATTGTGATAGCTCTAAGGTAGGATTGATTGATGGCTGGCCTAATGATAAAAAGTCTGATATAAGAGTGGTACTGTCGTGACCCCTTCTCAGGTGACATCACAACTGACACAAAATTTCCAAACATGTTAAAAAACCCTATAAGCCTTTCCAACCAAATCACCAACTTCTTAAAAATTTTGATAGAGTCTCCTCTTAAAATATAACATATCATCAAATTCAAATCACCTAATAATCACAATTAATATAAAAAAATATATATTTCTTTATAAAATTAACATACATCCACACAATCCATAATCTATATTGACATCACATCCAGATGATAACATGTCTACATGCATATCCTAATCCAGAAATCTGACTAATTACACAATTACAACATACTATTACTTAAAAAGAAACTAATAATGATGTCACATCTTACCTTTTCCTTTCTTGTCAA
This sequence comes from Tinospora cordifolia, assembly GCA_030144865.1. Taxonomy (NCBI): domain Eukaryota; kingdom Viridiplantae; phylum Streptophyta; class Magnoliopsida; order Ranunculales; family Menispermaceae; genus Tinospora; species Tinospora cordifolia. Next base: position 2,457 of record JAJIYU010011395.1, read on the forward strand.
AACTTGAAAAAATGATTAAGAGTAGAGTGAGTAAACAACAAGCTCAGTGAATAATCTGACTTATGGTATTATATAGCCATCATATGTATAAAACATGCGAGGCAAAATAAATTTATAATCACTGGCAAATGAAATAAAAATATTATACATGCATAGTGTAATGTGTGCATTTTTACCCTACTCACCCTGACCATACTCTGAAGGGGTGTCCCTGGTCATACTCTGAAGGGGAATCCCTGGTCATACTCCAAAAGGGAAGTGGGTTTTATTTTTCACAAAATTATTTCATGAAATTTAAATAAGAATGCAATGTAGTATATCATTTTATTTAATATAATCAGACATTTTAATATAATACCAATGCCAAATATAACACCATAAGTAAAAATTACTCACCAAATTATCGCCCAACTAATTCCTAATTCCTAATAACAATCTATCTCCACAGCACCAATCAAATCCTATCATCACAAATTATTTTACATGCATCAAATCAAATTCAACTTATTTGAATTTATTTTATAAATCATTCCCAATATATTAGCAGCTTATATCTAACCCGATATATACATTTTCTCTCATGTATTGGTGCATAATAACTTAGATATGCTCAATACTCTTAAAATTATTTTTCTACTCATATAATATAATTTTATAGTAGAAACTATCAAAAATAGGTTTTTTTAATTATGTTTTTACTAAATTTTTAATTTTTGATAAATAACCCTATTGGTCAATCGCTCACCAAAATTTTAATTGATATTCAAAATTCATGAATTTGGTGTCCATGAGTACGTATTTTCATTCTCTACAATCTTATAGGTTTCAATCAAAGTTTAATTGGGCTTTAACACCATCAAAAACCCATCATAGGTTATAAAACTTTTGGTATTTATTTTAAAATATACAGGATAAACAAATAAAAACTAACAACATATTTGAGATCTATATATCACCATAAGTGTTTTGGTATAAGTTTTACTGAGTTTTATTTACTGTGGGAAAATACCCTATTTTTGAGTACCACTATAAAACACCTCCTACAGTATGAATTACATCCCGAGGATCGTAGTACAAGGCTTAATTAGCATTTTAGCGACTAGAATCAGAAAAAATCACTTACTGATACATCAAATCTGATGAAAAATCAAACTTTCCCTTTTTTTTCTCTTTCTTTCTTCGTTCGGTTCCTGCCCTCTTCTTTCTTTTCTAATTCATGATTTCTAAACGTGATGCCAAGATGAGAGAGCGAAATTCATTCTTTTCACTCTTCTCACACCTCCATCACGAGCCCACTAATGTTTCCACCAATCAAATTTCAAATCTGTACTTTTTGTGTATGCCAACCATCCCATTGTATGCAAATACAAACCATTCCCTTCATTTCATTGCTCAACCAATTAAATTTAATGTCTCAACTTAACTAACTAAACCTCCTACCACCATATCATTTCATTCTATCCTTTATCTTCCCATGTAAGGCACCCCTAAAATAGATATATGTGTTTGACCAATGAAATTTAGATCTTTTGACTTGTTAACAACCACTCACCTCACCTTATCATTTTTCTCATTCATTTGTTTTCATGGTTCCTCCAACCACCACATATTACACTTGATTTATCTATTTATTTAGTATTTTATTTTATTTTTCTTTACTTTCAATTACTACCCACATATATTCATTTTTCTATCTTAATAACCAACTACATCATATTTACCTTTATATTATATCTTATTTGTTTGCTCGAAATCATATCACCCATATATATTAATGAAATTTTAACTATGTCAATATGTATCTACACCCCATTAAATATATACATATACATATACATACAAACATATATATATATATATATATATATATATTCATTATTTATACTCTAGCTAAATTATTATTATTCTTATATCACCTAAATTTATTTTATTTTCTAAACCTCTTTATAAATTACATTTTATAAATAATTTAATTTAACTAATTTATACACATAACTTGTATTATTAGTACCTATGTGTAATTAACACATATGTACACGAGTAATTTGTACAAATATGTGTATTTATACACATTTACCTTTATTTAAATTAATTTATGTGTCATAAAAATTACAGGTTGTTACAGGTACAGTGGTACACTCTATGGATACATTTAGAGTGGTGCATGACACACTCTACTTGTTTGTGGGTGGTGACTATACAACCTAGTTGGTGGACACGATCATCAAGATACGATAATATGGCCTAATCGGTGGGCCATGACCGACAATTGATATCACAGTATAGCCTGGAAAATGGTCACTTCAGAATGACAGTATGACCAAAGGATCCTTAAAAAGAAAAAAGGGTGCTAAGTTTAGATATTGGACCCTTAAATCATGGCATAATACAAGGCATATTAGGCTGCTGCATTTTTATATGTTGATGATTGTGCACGTTATTTGATATGCATTTTTATTGAATAATTGTGATGTTGCCTGTTGCATTACATGTAGTATGCTAGACTTAAGTAAATATATCTTTTGCTACTTACTGGGCTCATGTGGATATCGAGCTCACTACTCTTAGCATTTCAAGTTTGTTCGGTGTGGATAAGGGGAAAGATGTGTTGATCACGTGATCTTTTCTATCCATTCCTAGTAGGTTGTTTGTTATTTTGCTATTTTTCGTATTTTAAATCAATATGTACAAGTTTTTTAAAAAATGTAAAGTTGAACTAACTCTGTTAATGTAATTAATGTTAAAGACTTCCGCTGTTATTACATTATTTTGCTTACCTTGTTCTTGTTGCACTCTGAATACTTGTTTTGATGGTAAAGCTTAACAATAGTCGGCAAGTTTGACTGAGGAGTAGACTTGTCTGACTATTGTGTTGGTCGGCCACCGTATGAGATTTCAGAAGGGGTCCCAACAATGTTGGTATTAGAGCCTACAAAATTGTTTTCCAAAGCAAAAATATATGAGTCCAAAAGTTTTATTTTTCAAAACTTATTCTCGAAAATATATTGTACAATAGTGGTAAAATAAGCTTTAGGGGTGATATGCTTGCGACGTTTGACATTGACAAATGATTGTATGTGAAATACAGACTAAGATGCCACCTAGACGCAGTAGACCACGGTAGGTACTGCAAGATCCTGTTCCTCCTCAAGATCTTGTACTAAGACCTATACCACCACCACCTGCTGAGCCTAATGTATACTGAAGGCTCGAAGATCTTATCCGAGCTCAACGGGAGTTGATCCAATCCTCTAGCACTGAACTACATCAGAGGATAGATGGGGTTGTGGCTAATATGCAGCAACCAACACCTCTTATAGCTCGTACTCCACCTGTAGTCGAGCTAGCGGATGAGGATGATAATGATGACGAGTTTGAAGAAGAGATTGAGGCTCCTCGTAGGCACCGCAAAGAGAGACAAAGGAGAGAAATTTCACATAAGAAATTATTAAAGAAGTTAGTGGACCTGAAAACCCAGTCATATTGGGGTGGTGTTAATCTAGAGCAAGTAGAGGACTGGCTGTTGAATGTTGAGAATATACCACGATCGATGAAGCTATCTGAAGAGAATCAGGTGTTGTTCTCTGCCCATACATTAGAGGGTGATGCTGTTAGTTAAGACTTGGGCAAGGTTTAGAGTGTTATTTTTGAAGACTTTTGCTCCTGCTTTTGCCAAAGAGCATAGGCAGATAGAGTTCTTAGCTTTGCGATAAGGCAATATGACAGTCCAAAAGTATACTTACATATTCATTCATCTAGAGTCTTATACTCCATAGCTAGTTGCTAATAAAGCATAAAGGGTTGGATTCTACCGTCAGGGGTTGAATATCAATATTCAATGGGCAATACACAGTTCTAGTTTAGAGTCACTAAAGTGCTGAGCTTGAGATATGAGCCAGAAAGTAAGCCTTAGTCGATACATGTGTAGATTGTCCTAGGCAATACCAATAAAAAAATCCTAGTAACTAGGGACAGTGGCAGAAGAATAGAGGTTACAAGAAGAGAAAGTTTGTTTCAAGATCGACTAACACCCCACGAACCTAGTCTACCACGATGATGACAGTTGTTGCCACCCCTATTTAGACATTTGATCCACACGTGGTAGTACAACCTAGAGGCAGAGGCCGTAAAGGAGATTGAGTTAGGGGAGACAAAAGCTTAGAGTACAGGCCACTGATATCGGTAGTACAGATGGGATAGCCAACATGGACAGGGCAAGTTATACAGAGACAACCATTTACCTATTATCAGTGTGGGCAGATTGGGTACAAGAGATCGGAGTATCCTAACCTATCAGCCCGACCAACAGTCTAGTAGGAATATAGAGAGAGAGCCTAGGCAGTCAATCAGCCTGATCTGAAAGCTACCAAGACTTTGGTAGAAGGTACCGTCTTTATTTTAGATTCCGCTTTATATGTGTTGATTGATGTTGGCTCTACCTTATCATTTATATCTGTTACCTACTGTTGATAGATTAAAACTTAGACCAGTTAGGGCATCCAATTGGCTTATATTAAGTACTGTCGCTGGGGAGCGTATTTACCCCAATATGATTTGTGAGCATTGTGTGATATATGTCGATGACCTAGAGACGGTGGTAGATCTGTGGGTCTTAGAAGCTTTGGAGTTTGATGCCATTCTAGGCATAGACTGGCTAGCTGCTTATCACTTTTATGTTGATTGTTATGCTAAGTGTATAGTATTTCAGATCCTGAATCGACTTGTAGTAGTATTCCAAGGTAGAGGTTCAGATAAACCTAGCACCCAGGGTAAATTAGTGACAACAAAGGAGACGTGTGACTTACTGAGTGTGGTTGTCGCAAGTACTAGTGAACCTTCCATGCCGAGACTTGGGGATATTCTTTTAGTATGTGAGTTTACCGAGGTATTCCCTGGTGATCTATTCAACTTGCCTCCTAAGCAAGAGATCGATTTTGTCATTGAGTTGGTTTTAAAGACTGAACCAATCTCAATAGCTCTTTCTACATGGCACCTAAGGAGTTACAGGAGTTGAATGTTCAACTAGAAGGATTACTGGGCAAGAGTTTTATTTGACCTAGCATATCACCCTGGGGAGCTCCTGTGTTGTTTATAAAAAAGAAAGATGGGAGCCTCTGCTAGTGCATCGACTATAGATAGTTGAATAAGGCGGCTATAAAGAATAAATACCCTCTTCCTCAAATTGATACTTTGTTTGATCAACTAAAGGGTGTTAGAGTATTCTCGAAGATTGATTTGCGTTTGGGGTACCATCAGCTATGTGTTAAGGAAGAGGATGTACCAAAGACAACTTTCGAACTTGCTATGGACACTATGAGTTTTTAGTTATACCATTTGACATAACGAATGCTCTAGCGATGCTCATAGACTTGATGCAACGAGTGTTTAGGCCTTATCTTGATTAGTTTGTAATGATATTCTGATCTACTCGAGGTATAGAGGGGGGCATGCAGAACATCTTAGAGTAGTCTTACAGACTCTGAAGGAACATCGCTTGCATGCAAAGCTGAGTAAGTGTGACATCTGGTTGATAGAGGTTAAGTATTTGGGTCATGTGGTTGGAGGTGAGGGTATCTCTGTTGATCCGGCCAAAGACAAAGCGATTGTTGATTGGCGTAAACCTACCACAGTGACCGAGATTCATAGTTTCTTAGATTTAGCAGGTTACTATCGGAGATTTGTACAAAATTTTTCCTGGATTGCAACATCGATGACTAAACTAACCTAGAAGAATATACCTTTTGTATGGACCGATAATTGTCAGCATGCCTTTCTTGAGCTTAAACAAAGGTTGACAATGGCACCAATTCTTGTTTTGCCAGAACCAGGTCAAGAGTTGGTGATTTATATTGATGCATCAAGATTAAGCTTGGTTGTGTATTGATGCAAAATGACAGGATAATAGCCAATGCTTCCAAATAGTTAAAAGTTCACAAGAAAAATTACCCTGTCCATGATCTAGAACTAGCAGCGTTTGTTTTGCGCCCAAGATTTGGTGGCATTATCTTTATGGTGAACAATTCACACGATCACAAGAGCCTCAAATATATGTTTCCTCAGAAAGATATTAATATGAGGCAGAAGAGGTGGATGGAATTGTTGAAGGATTATGACTTTAGTATTGAATACCATCCTGGGAAGGCTAATGTGGTAACCGATGCACTTAGTAGGAAATGGGTCAATACCGCCTATATGGCTAGACATATGTCACAATAGTGGAGGATGATTGTTTTTGTGACAGTGATGAGTATCCACGAGACTTCGACTGAAACTAGAGTCAGTGCACAAATGACGACCTAGCCAGTTTTGCTTGCTGAGATCATGGAGGTGCAGCCTCTTTATGTTGATTATGTTATGTTCCGGGATTGGGTGGACGACACTTTTCGTGTGGAGTGGTCAATTAACATTGATGGTGCACTGAGGTTCGGGGGATGATTGTGGGTACTAAATAACCCTCGTCTGAGACATGGAGTGCTAGCAGAGCTGCACCGCTTAAGTTGTGCCGTTCATTCAGGCACCAATAAAATGTATCATAATGCTTGATGTACTTATTGGCGACTAGGGATGAAGCGAGATATTGTAGCTTTTGTACAGAGATGTGACATGTGCCTGTAGGTTAAGACTGAGTACCAGATACCCAATGGTTTGTTACAACCATTGACTATTCCTGATTGGAAATGAGAACATATTACTATGGATTTTGTGATGGGATTATCCTAGACTCCGCGGAGACACGATATTGTTTGAGTTATTGTGGACAGACTAACTAAGTTTGCTTATTTCCTCTCGATGCATAGTGGAGATTCGACTGAGAGGCTAGGTTGACTGTATATCTGTGAGATCGTGAGATTATATGGGGTCCTAGTGTCTATTGTGTCTGATAGGGATGCTCAGTTTACATCCCATTTTTGGCAGATCTTGTAGAATCAGTTAGGGACTAGAGTAAACTTGAGCACAACCTTCCATCCACAAACTGATGGTCAATTTGAGAGAATGATCTAGATTTTTGAGGATATGCTCTGTGCACGTGTTCTTGATTTTGTTGGCAGCTAGGAGGATCATTTGGCATTGTGTGAGTTTGCATATAATAACAGCTACCAGGCGAGTATCGACATGACATGTTAGAGGCCTTATATGGTCGACCTTGCTGATTGCCTGTTTGTTGGGTTGAGGTTGGTAACATAGAAGTTTTTGGCCCTAATTTTGTACAGGAGAAAAATGAGAAAATTCTGCAAATTTGTTAGAATATGAAGGCAGCTCAGGACAGACAGAAGAGTTATGCAAATAATCAAAGGAAGGTCCTTAAGTTTGATGCCAGCGATCATGTACTCCTTTGGATTTTTCCTTGGAAGGGGTAGACTATGTTTGGCATTTTAGGAAAACTCGCTTCGAGATATATTAGACCATTTGAGATTCTTGAGAGAATAGGTCCTATTGCATGCTGATTGGCATTGTCGCCTAAGTTAGCGGGAGTACACAACGTGTTCCGTGTGTCAATATTGAGAAAATACTACTCAAGTCTTCACACGTGATGAATTAGAAACATGTTGAGTTGCAAGAGGATTGCACATACAATGAAGCTCTGTAGCTATTATTGATCGAGCCGTGAAGAAACTTCACAACAACAGATATCAATGGTGCATGTACATTAACAGTTTCATGGTGCTGAGCAAGATACCTGGGAGCGAGAGGACTACACGATGAATCACTTCCCTAAGATTATGAGAGTTGATTCTTGATCTTTTATTATCTTAATAAATTTGCACGACGAAATTTGTTCTAAGGAAGAGAGACTGTAACGACCCGTATATTTAGGCATTGACTCGACAAGTTCAACATATATTTTCATATTTGAATTAATAAATTATAAATAAAAATACATAATTTTATAAGAATTGTATAAATTAATGAGTGTATTAAATAAAACATAAAATAAATAAATAGTGATAATAATTATTTAGTAGGAGCTAAGTTAAAAAAATGAAATGAAATGAATTAATGTAATATATTAATTGTTGCACACACACACACACACACACACACACACATATATATATATATATATATATATATATATATATGATAAAGGTGGCTTGTTTGGATAATGAAAAAATAAAAAAATAATAATCAAATAATAATCAAATGATGATTATTTGAATGACTCATAGAATAAGATAGGGAAGAAAAGAAAAAGGATAAGTAAGTTTGACTTTTAGTTATATGGGAACCACATGCCTATATATATATGATGGAAATTCTCTCCTTTCTCCCTCATTCTCTCATTTCTCATTTCCAACCATAGAGAAAGGAAAGAAACCAGAGAGAAACAAAAAGAGAAGAGGAAAAGAGAAGAAAAAAAAGAAAGAAAATCTATTCGCATTGTGAAAATTCGTCGTTTTGGGTAAGTTTATTTTATCTCTTTTCAATTCAAAATAGCTATAAAAGTTATGAATTACTATTTTTCTAGTGTAGTTTTCAATAAAAGTGTCAGTCAATTGTGTGACCTAAAACTAAGGTGTATTTTCATTATGAATAAAACTACATAATATATATATATATATATATTATTGTGTTTAGATTAACAAGTAAAATATAGATATGTATTTTATTTGTACTCATATAGGCCCTAAGAATTTATTTAGTAATTGAAAATCGACACATAGGGGTATATCTAGTAGCACTAAAATTTTACTTGGCAGATACTGAAATGTCTAGAATGAAATTTTAAACTCAATGATACTAAAATTAGGATTTTTGGAGATCAATAGGTATATTAAATTTGTATTTATACAATTGGAGAAATAATGTCTAGATTAATATCATATGTATATGCAAGCTAATATATATATATATATATAATGTTGTATAGCATTATGAATTACTTCACATGAAAAAAATATGTAACATAGGAAATAATTAATTTTTCCAATTTATTGTATATTATAAAAAAATTGTGAAGAGGTTACGTTGTATATTCCAAAAGCAAAACACGTGTTAACCGTATGAGCTTTTGATACTTGGCTTGATATTGGGAGACACGATCGGCGACCGGTAGAACATCAGCAGTTGATCTAGTTTGTGAGCAGCAATTTGATGTATTTATTTAAGCTTTTATTCTACTTATGGTTATTGCATAATTGGGTAGTACATGTATTGCATATTTCATAGAGATAGGACTGATCTTCAAATGTGCCGACCTAACTTCTAAATGAGAGGTTCTGAGGTGTGGACATTGGATCATGATAGTCCTGAGATATGAGTACAGATCATTAGATATGCCGACCTGGCCTCAGGATGAGAGGTTCTGAAGTGTAGACATTAGATCTTAATAGTTTTAAGACAGAACTGATCGACAGATCTTCAAATGTGTCGACCTGACCTAGTAATGAGAGGTTCGAAAGTGTGGACATTACATTGTGATAGCTCTGAGGTAGGACTAATTGAGGATCTTCAAATATGTTGACCTAGCATAATGATGAAAGATTTCAAGGAACAAACATTAGATTGTGATAGTCTGATATAAGAGTGGTACAGTGGTACACTCTATGGATATATTTAGAGTAGAACATGGCACACTTTACTAGTTCATGGGTAGTAACTTTATCACCTAGTTGTGTGGGCCACGATCGTTGAGATACGACAGTATGGCCTGGTCGATGGGCCACAATCGACGATTGATATCGCAGTATGGCCTGGACAATGGTCATGTTCGTTTGGAACGATAGTATGACCAAAGGATCCTTAAAAACGAAGAAGGGTGTCGAGTTTAGATACTGGACCCTTAAACCATAGCGTAATTCATGACATATTTCATGGCATATTAGGTTGTTGCATTTTTATATGTTGATGATTGTGCATGCTATTTGTTGTTGCATTTTTATTGAATAATTGTGATGTTGCTTGTTGCATTGCATTTGTAAGGCTAGACTTAAGCAGATATATCTTTTTCTACTCATTGGGCTCACATGGATATCGAGCTCACTACTCTTAATATTTCAGGTTCGTCTGGTATGGATAAGGGGAAAGATGTGCTGATCATGTGATCTTTTCCATTCTATTCTCAGTAGGTTGTTTTGTTATTTTGTTATTTTTGGTATTTAAAATCCATATATACAAGTTTTTTTTATAAAAAATATAAAGTTGAACTGGACTCTGTTAATATAATTAATGTTAAAGACTTTCACTTTTGTTACACTATTCTGCTTACCTTGTTATTATTGCACTCTAAATACTATAAATGTTTTGATGGTAAGGCTTACCAGTAGTCGACAAGTTTGATTGATAAGTAGACTTGTCGGACTATTGTGCCGGTTAAGCCACCGTATGAGGTTTTAGAAGGGGTCTCGATAGAACCAGTTAGGATGAGAGCTTAAGACATTTTATGGATTAGACCTTAATTTTTATCTATTATTTTTAGGAAAAGTATTTTATTTAGTATGTAGAGTTCCAAACATTTGATGTTATTATTTTATATATTTTGTTAAAATTGATGTCATTTTTATACTTTTAACATTAATAAAATTTAAGATGTTGTTCTATTTATTTATAGAAAGCTTAAAATGTTAAATTACTTACGGGTAATACATAAATTGATGAAAAGTTAAAATATTCATATTTAGTTTATTGCATCTAAAAAAATATTGTTAAATTTAATATATAATTTTTAGTTTTTAAAATATTATGTACTGCATTTGAAACACTAGTGACAGTATATTTTAATAAAGTTTTAATTTAAATTATTATTTTATCACATAAATTAACAAAATATTTAATTTAATTACAATTGAAAAAATTATTTATGACAAAAGTATTTATGATGAATGAATATCGTCTTAAAGTTTTTGCAACTTTGCTTATTTGCAATCACTCCTATTTTGTCGTAAAGTTTTCGTAGAAACATATTTACGATAAAATTAATATTTTTGCGACATATTTTCATATGTTGTAAAAACCTTGATTTCTTGTATTGTATTAATAGTTTTAAAAACATCTTTTAGGACATAAAAATACTTTTATCTTAAAATTAAGTATAAAACTTCTTGGTAAAAGAGAAAATTTTTAATGATTCAAAAACTATACCCAAGTTCATGTTCCTAGTAATATGATGTATGGTGAGCAACTACTATTTCTTTCATTTATTGTTGTGGTGATATGTTTATTGGTACATTAGTTTAAATATACATTTCGATGTAATTCCATTGAAGAATCTGAAGATGAAAATATTGGTTGCAGACCAAACAATTTCTAAAGGAACACCAATTATTTAACACCCCAGCCCTCGAGACTTTCAATTGGACTCAACCACATGGCAGGTCGGGCTATGTTACTTTTACAAGTACACAACTTGCATCACATTCTATTTCAATTATCTCAACTCTTATTAATTCATAATGAGCACACAACTCGAACAATTTAATTTTAATCTAATAAGACTATTATAAGAGAGATAAAAGAAATCTTTAATCTTTATTTATTCAATAAAATAATAAAGAAGTACATATTTAAATTTCAAATAACAAAAGTGTACATAACTCAAATTAAAAACTAAATTCAGCGAAAGTCTTAATTGAAATAATCCAAAATTTGGACAACATGTCCTTACATATAAATTTTTAAATTTAAAACCCTATCTAATTTTCAGTAGTCTTCATGATTCAATTTCCTAAAAAATATGAGAGGCAAGGGTGAGTACATAGCCCAGTGGATCATTCCACAATCAACTAAATTACTTATTTAATTAAAAACACATCTAAATTCAAAAACTTATAAACAATTAAGCGATTTAAAGAATATCTTTGGTTATTGTTGACATTAAGACTGAAAGAGGTTCTAATTCTTTGACGTTCTTATCAACACACTCCACTCCTGGATAGAAAAATAATTCATCTTGTCATATTTTACTGGAATAAGGATCTTATGTCCACATTCCAAGTACTTTAGGTTATACCCATCCACACACAGTGATAAGCCCTATGTACACCGAGTATATGTAAGGAACCACCATAACATCACTTAGATTACTATGACAGTACGTGGTTCATAACTTTGAAGTCTTAATCATAATTTCTGCATATTCATGAATCAAAAATCAGAATAATAAAATTAAGAATAAAACATTCAAAGAGCATGAAAACAATATGTAGCATGTTTCATAATTCAAATCAGACCCAAGCATGGAAACTAGATATGGCATGGTATCATGAATACTTAAAACATGCATACATGATAATCAAAATTTAAATCATGATTAAACATGTTGAAAACTAAAAATAAACATGCTAAATTCAAAATAAAAGATGCATGAACATGCTAGAAACTCAAACTAGTAAAGTAGAAGTATAGGAAATCTCATCCACCTTAGTTGCTTGTTTGAAGAAAATCCAACAAAGGTTCCCTTCTTCTATGCACTTCAAGAATAACCAACAACTTCAAGAATGTAAAAGAAATCTAAAATCCTAATTTCTCTCTAAAAATCACTCAAGAACACAAGAGAGGGGAAGGGTTGCCAAGAAGAGGGCTAGAATAAGCTAAGAGGGAAGTGTCAACTCTTTGCTTTGAGGTGAAGAAGAAGTGAGCACAAGGGGGTTTATATAGATTTTGAAGATGCTAGGGGGGACGTCTTGGGCAGCTAGGGCAGCTCACAATTGAGCAACTTTCCATTGCTAAAGGGGACGATTTGTATAAAATAGGGTAAGTGTGTTCATTAGAGTTTCCTAACCATGTTTGCACAAAATCCTTGGATCCTTTTTTGTTTCCTTTATGTTTGTGATCACAAATCAGATTTAGAACAACTTCTAAACCATTTAGGACATCCATCTAGATTGGATTTTGTGCTCATGACATGTTTCCTAATTA
>JAJIYU010011396.1:0-15321 GCA_030144865.1 Tinospora cordifolia
GCTTGCATTGTCTGGTTGGAATAATGGATTAAATAGATGGAATGATTCACTGGGCTTTTTAGCTCACCCCCTATTTTTCACAACAGGAAATTAATCAGCTTGCGAGGAGATTTACCTATTGAAAGTTTTATTTATTTCAATGTAGGGCGTATCGGCCCAAACTAAATCATGTATTTCATCTTTGAATTTATTTTTCGCTGTAATGGATTATTGTACTCAAAATTTTTGAATGAATAAATGAAAAATTTTATTTACCATGATGTCATTTGATACATAGATTAATGTACACAGGAACCCTAATGGATTTGGGTCCAAGGAGAAGAAAATGTAGCACGGGTCCGTCTCCCAGGCATCCCAAGATTTTTGATCAAAGAAAGTTAAACCGTCAAATGACGTGGAAGATGGGACTTGGGAGGCGGGGTGTTACATCTATGAATTTAAAAGTAGCCCATCAAACGTTGTCTTGGTCCCTAACTTGTGTGTCATCAAAGATGGTTTCTATTCTCATCAACCAATATTTATTCATTTCCAAAACCAATCCTCTTGCACATGATGGAGGTTCTTGCATCTTGAAAGCCTTCATCACCTTGTTATAATGCTTGTTTTCTTTCGCATCACTTTTATCTGCCAACACTTGAGTTTTTATTGTTCCTAGGTGCATAGTATAAAAAGACTATGTGCATCTTGGAGTAGCTTAGCTCTAAACTCCCGATTAACTGGTACTTATATTCTCCCTTAAAGTCATGAGATACCATTTGAATCTCGATGCAAATCATTTCGATGAAAACAGTTAGCCCAAGAATCATACATCCCAAAATCTGGATGGAGTTGCTACAAATCCTTAATCCTTTGAATATAAGTACAACACCTCGCCTCTCATGCCCTGGGCCCCACGTGTCATCCGATGGTGTACCTTTCTTCAAATTTACTTTTGGGGCACCCGGAAGGTGGGCCCACGCTACGTTATCCTTTTTTCTTTCTAAGTCTCAAATCCATGAAACTTCATTTGTACATTAGTCTATGTACGAAAGAATTAATGAAAATTTAATGACACAATTGAATAAAATAATTCATTTATTATTAATGGAAAAATTCAAGGGTATTAATTTAACCCTTGGTTACAATGGAATTTAAATAAATTATTTTGGGCCCACATGTGTTGCAATGAAATTAAATAAAAACTCTTAAATGTTTCTCAGCTAGCCTTGATCATTAATTTCTTGAAATGTTGAAAGGAACAGGTGATCTTACGCGCCCAGTGAATCATTCTAACATTTAAATCATTATTTCAAATTTAAATAAACCAAGCATGTCAAAAACTTTCATATATTAGGTGACTTAGATTATTTGTTTCAGTTGACGTTAAGACCTAAAGGACTTTCTTCTCAGTATTCTCCATTAGGCTTAGGATAATTACCCTCACCCAAAACCCTATCTCAGGGTGAAGTCTTTACTTGACTGCCAACCCCTTCAGTAAGGCCCTTACCCAGGCTGAGAATACCCACGGTGAATGCCCTCACTGTACCAATACGTAGTTATGATTCTTGTTAATCTCTTTTTAGCGATAAATAATACAATAATCGAATTAAAACGTAACATATGAGCAGAGTATGGATCATGGAACAATATTCATAGCATGGCATAAGCATATCATGTATTATTCAAGAACTCTAAATAACAAATCGTGTTATATCAAAGCAAACATGTGTATAGATACTCAAACCATCATATTAAAATGCAAGCACACATGCAAGGTCTATTTAAATTAAATAATGAGGTCAAGTTAGGAATCACTTTCACCTCAAGAGCACCTCCTTCTAAACTTCTGAACTTCCACACTTCTCTTACATCTTTTCCCCTGTTTGCATTAGATTTATGTAGCACTTCATTGCTACTACTCTGCTGACTGTTTAAAACAACTCAAGAAAAAAGAAAAATATTAAGTGTCAAGAGAGAGGCAAAGAGAGTAAGAAAGAATTTTATTCAATTTTTGCTGGGATAAAAAAATAATAAGTGGGGGATGAGGTTTATATAGAACCTTCTAAGGTCAGATTCGTAATTTTTTAACATTTTTTGAATTAAAACATTCCATTTTACTTACATTTCACACCCCCCCCCCTTTGAGCATTAGGTTTGTAGGCAAAGTTTTAAGTTTTTTTAGCATTTTTCACACATTTTTTTTTGCATTTTCTTCTCATATTATCCTTTTTTATTTATCTCGCATCGCGCGCAAATCCGCGGAGTGCTAGTTTTTTATTTTTATATTTTTTGTTTGCTTTGTCACACACACACGTGCGCAAAATATTGTAATATTTTGGTGCCCAGCCATGAACATGTTTTGGGCAACCTACGTATAAGGTTTTTTTTTTTGGTTTATATATATATATTATATGTGTGTGTGTGTGTGTGTGTGTGTGTCTATTAACTTATAAAACAATTCTGTACTTGGTAATTCTGTTACCTTATACATCTATTAACTTAGACTTGTAACTAGGGGTGGCAATTTGTGACACGATACGATAACCCGACACGAAGTTAACGGGTTTGGGTCAAAACGGGTCAAACACGACTAAATGCAGGTCATAAACAAGTTAACCTGATAAACTCAAAAATAACACGTTTAACAAAATTATGCATAATTTAAAAGATAAACTATAAATAAGTTCATTTAAAATTAATATATTTATTAATTTGTTGATAGTACAATTTATTTATTTATTTATTTTTAGATATAATTTTTGAAAATTTTAATTTATTTTTAATATATTTTATATTTTTATTAATATTTTTTATAAAAAATTATTTTAACAATTGATTATAAAAAGTTAAATAGGTCATATACAGGTACACGATTGCAACACAACCCATTTACGACACGACCCATTTATGACGCGACCAGTTTATGACACGACCTGTTTACAATATATATGACACGACTCATTTACGACACGACCCGTTTATGACGCGACCCGTTAATGACACGACCTATTTACAATATATATGACACGACTCGTTTACGACACGACCCATTTATGACACGATGACACGAATTGTCACCCCTACTTGTAACTTATATATATATATTCATGTACACACACATATATACATATATATTAACATATACATATACACCTACATAATATATACATATCTTTATACTCATATATAATATTTGTAATGCATTACCATATATATTTATATTTACGTACATATTCATTCTTGGATACTTTAAAGTTGCACCAAAATCACTCAATTAATTTCATGTTACTTATTTTACTTTATATCTTGGAATGTGCACAATTTATACCCAAAAATATTATAAATTTCTCAAAGTCAATTTATTTTATTTGATTTTATTTATCGAATTTCGTACAAATTTTTGGAGTATTATAATAAGTATCCCTTAGTTGCATTTGAGCACATATACCACTAGAGTATCAATAGAAAATGTACGCATGATTGTAGCACTTTTTAGCATTCGCCATTCATGAGTCATTTGACAAGCCGCAACTCTAGCTTCAATTCATTTCCTACTTGGTGTATCAACAACGACTTGGATTTTTTAGGAAAATATTCAAGAGTGAAGTCATATAATCTTTCAAGATTTTTAACCATCACCGTTGTCTCATATTTAACTCTTTATGGTTAAACAAATGTTTTAGATTTTTATGATGAGAGGATAACGTGAAACTTTCACCATAAAAGTAGTGTCTCCATTCTTTTAAAGCAAATACCACTGCATCTAGTTCTAGATCATGTATTTGGTAGTAACTCTCATGTGTCTTTTGTTGCCTAGCTCTTTACTAGGTTTTGAAAGTATTAACATTGTTGTGGTAGTTAGCTTTTCCTTCACGTCAATGAAAACTTCTTCATAGGAATCAGTCCACACAATTGACACAATTTTTTTTTTTTTTGAGTAAGCTTAGTTAGTGGAGCAACTAATTTAGAGAAATTCTCCACAAACTTCCTATTATATCACGCTAAATCCAAAAAACTTTGAATTTTAGTTACTGTGGTCGGTCTTCGAGCAGCGGAAGCATAATGGTCTCATAACCCAATGGCCCCAAGATCTTTACAATGTAATTAGAGCCACTCTAGGGCTACTATAAGTGTGTGTTTAAGGACTACACAACCCCTAAGTAACAAGGGACAATATAGACATAGTAGACCTCTTGGATCATTATAGATATGACCAATAAAATACTAGGGATATGACCAATAAAGATTAAGATCCATGATGGTGTTGTGAAGACATTGACAAAGATCATACATGTCCTAGAGCTGGGAAGGAATCTTACTTCTGTGGATGCTTTAAATTCACTAAGTTGTAGAATTATAGCTAAAGGTAGTTTAAAGTACTCTTGTGGTCATAAGGGCAACAAAGATAGTAACTTGTATGTGCTATCGAGTCATACACTTACGGGTTGTAAATCAATGTCAAAGATAGTGATTTAACACATAGACAATTGTGGCACATGCAATTGGGGCACATGAGTCATAAAGGACTTTAGGTGTTGAGACATGAAAGCTTATTTTTGAAAAATAAGATTGAGAAGTTGGATAACGTGTTTGGAAAGTAGAGCACAGCTAAGTTTAACTAATTAGTTCATTGCACTAGAGGTAATAAGGGTTATATTCATTCAATTGTGTGGGTTCTTCCATAGTTCTTTCACTTGGTGAGGCGAGCTATTTCATTTTTTTTTAACTGATAATTTTCCACATATGGTATGTGTGAAAATATTAAAAAATAAGGATGATGTGTTTGAGGTCTTTAAAAAGTAGAAAACAATAATTAAGAAGCAAACTGGGAAAAACATTAAGAAGTTAAAAACTAATAATGGTGGTAAATACACCAGTAAGACATTTTTTAAATTTTGTAAAGATAGGCATTGAAAGACATGAGAAAATGCTATAATATAATGATTTATGAAGAGGATGAATTGCACTTTACTAAATTAGGTGCAATATATGTTATGCAATGCTGATTTGGGAAGAGAGTTTTGGGAAGAGACGATGGCTACGACTTGTTTTCTTGTTAACACATCAACATCTACAACTATTAATTGTCAAACTCTATTTAAGGTATGATTAGGTAATACTACTGATTGTAGTACTTATATATATTTAGATCTCTATCTTTCTATCATATCAAGGAAAATATATAAGATTGATTCAAGAGCTAAGAAATTTATGTTAATTTGGGAGTTACGCAAATAGAGTGAAAAGATATACGTTAATGATGTTATGATTTGCATAAGATTGTGATTAGAAGGGATGCGACATTTAATGAGTTTACTTTGATATATAGTAAGCAAGTAGATTTCCAATAGGAGGATAAAGATGATTCTATACAAGTAGTATTTAAACTCCAAGAGAAATGGTACAGATTAATCAGGAGGAGATAGTGAGTGAAGCCAGTGAGTACCAACAACAGTTGCGGCTATAGCCTTTAGCTAGTTGTAGAATTAAGAGAAACATTAAAGCACTCATTTGCTATAAGCTTGAAGACATGTCGCATATACATTGACAATAGATAGAGATTATCCTTCCACTTTTGGGGAGGCAATGAGTGATACTAGACTTCGGATCTCATAGAGTTACATAAGAGTCAGCAAGTTATTAGATGAAAATGTGTCTAATAGAAGAAAAGATAGTCATCCAAAATTAAATGGAACGAGATGTAAGACAAGGTTGGCTCCCAAAGGATATATTCAAAGATAAGATAAGGTTTGTTGCCAAAGGATATGCTCAGAGATAAGACATAACTTACATTATTTAACTTGGAGTCATCGCAACTAAATGTTAAGACAAATTCCTTACATATGACCTTGCATGAAACAATTTACATGAAGTAGCTTGATAGTTTCAAGGTTGTTGACAAGAGTAATCACGTGTGCAAACTGAAAAAGTTCTTATATTAGCTCTAGTCACCTAGACAGTGGTATGAAAAGTTTGAAACATTTTTAATAGGCAAAAATACATAAGGAGTAAGTATGACATTTGTGTCTACTTTAAGAAGCTTGAAGATGACTCTCCTGTTTATTTATTCATGTATTTTGATGATCTTCTAATTGATGCGAAGAGAATGAATGTGATCATTAAGCTAAAATCTCAAGTTTGAAATAAAAGACTTGGGTGCAACTAAGAATATTTTATGAAGATCCATAAAAAAAAAAGCAATTTAATTCAGTCATTGAGAAAATACTTGGAGAAAATGCTTTAATGGTTTGAAATGTAGAACACCAGGCTAGTGATTGCTCCATTAATAACTCAATTTTTACTTTCAGCAAATATATATAACTCTAAACACCAACGAGGAGCATGATTACATGAGTCATGTTAAACTATATGCTAGCGTAGTGGGTAGCTTGATCTATGCTATGATGTGCAGTAGACCAAACATTTCACATGCAATGAAATGTTGTCCTGAGATATATGATAGATCCTGGTGAACAACATTGGCAGGCGGTGAAATGATTGTTGTAATATTTTCCTTTGTCGGACAATTGTTCAAGTTCATTTGTCAAAAGGTATGCAGATTCTGATCATGCTACTAACTTAGTCAAGCGACGTTCAAGTACAAATTATGCATTCACTTGGTCACGTGGTCTTATTAGTTGGAGGCCTATGTCACGTATTACAATAATTTTATTTACTACTAAGGCAAAGTATAAGGTAGCGATGGAGGTTTTGTGGCTTTGACGCTTGATTGGTGACTTACAAATTGCCCAGAAGAATTTACTAGTTCATTGTGACAGTCAAAATTTCATTTACTTGGTTATGAACTAAGTGCATCTTGTCATAACTAAGCATATTAATGTTGCTTTCTATATTTTTTTTTAACTAGATTATCAGTAAGGGTAAAAAAATTTTTTAGAAGATTGATAGCAATGATAATTTTGCAGGTATTGCTTGAACTTGATCAATATTTTACAATGTTGAGTGCCACGAGGGACACAGTGGAAGATGTGGCTAGAGGCTTATACAACATCACCAAGGTGGAGTTTGATATACATGTGTGTACATGCGCGCTTGTGTGTATTTGTGTGGCGTTGACACTTGTGAGCTCTCAACAAGTGTTTTTATTATTATTTTTTTTTTTGTAAATTTTTATTTTATGAGTTTTTTTATTGTATTAATTTCCTATTTAGGATTTTCATGAATTCTGTAACCAGGATCATCCAAATTTTTAATTGCTCAAATTTGCTTAAAATTTTTTATATCAAGTTAAATTATATGAAAGGAAAAGACGAAGAGGAAGAAGAATGAAGCACTCGAGGATGAAAGAAAAATTGCAGTGAGATATTTTAAAAAATTTAGAAAAAATAAAAAAAACTAGAGCACCAGGTACACATTAGCAGCGTGTAATATCATTAGTCTTGAAATTAAAAGCAAGGGAGTGTCACTAATTCCAGTTGAAGCAATACGAGTTCTTGTCACAAAAGACTGAAGATCTCTCCAAGCTCAAGTGAGAAAGAAGAAGAGTTGGAGGTACTCGTCATCGATGACGTTGAACGTGAACATGAAGTTCATATCAGGTTTGGTGCGTACATCGGGAAGCCAACTCTTGGTAAGGTTGTCTCCTGATTTTGGGGGAATTGTTGAGAGCTTCATAAAGATCCCACATATGCCTTGCATGTGTTTGATAAAATTCCTCAAAGAGACAAAGTTGTTTGTTCTCACCATTTTTTAATGTCAATGTGTCTGCCTCCTGAATGATAGTTGTGTTGGCTCCTCTCTCATGATATGGATTACCCAATAAGTTTTATGAAAGCATCATAGTGATTCTCTGTTTGGTTTGTGAAGAATAATGCTAGCAAATCATTTGAATTTCTTACAGTACTCATAATGTATGATTACCCGCCTTTTAGCTTAGCCTTCCAATGGTATTACTCCTTTGTTTCTCTCTGTGGAAGACTTGAGAATCTTGATCAGAGAGGTAGAATTTGTCCCACAAAAATGTTGATAGCTGATGCTTATTTCTTTTTTCTTTCTATGTCAATAACTATTAACATCACACAATACATCAGTTACTGGAAATAAATATTAGTGAAGAGTTTCTTTACTTCTTTACTTCTTTACCTCTCTCTGTTGAAGACCTGGAAATCATTTTTGAGGGAGAAACAATTGAGGTATTATTATTAATGAAGTGTAATCAAATGAAACAATCCTGCCTAGATCCCCATCATAAAACATTATACGTCATGGAGGGATCCTCCCAATCCCTAAACCATTCAAAAATAGATGGACTTCGCACCATCTCTGCCACAAAAACCCATGAGCTTGTTGTCAGCCTAATATTTTCTCATAGATGCTGAAACTCCTCTCTTCAGTCTTGATACATCCTTTGATTCCCTCTCTAACCACATATTGCACAAAGATGCAAAGATAGCCATGTAAGAGCATCTCCAACTCACGCCAAGTTGGGCCCTATTTTCAATGGGGTACTTTAGCTTCCTGTTGGGTAGAGTGAGGTGCCCTACCCCCCTATTTATTATTTATTTTTTATTTTTTCTATTTTGTATTCTTTTTTAATATTTATTTTAAGATAAATTAAATACTTTTTTATTAAATATTTAAAAAATAACTTAAATTTACATTACTAAATTTTTGATAATTAGTAAAATATTTATAATTTTTAACGTATCAATATAATAAATTTATAATGTAAATTTTAGTTAGATTTAAAACATTTAATTTTCTATAGTTTAATTTTTTATAATTAATATATTATTTTTGTTGTGTAAAAAATTATTTAATAATATAGTAAAATTATTTTTTTAATTTTCTATTTATTCATTTATGTTAGATATATTAATTTTGAAAAAAAATAATGTAAAAGAAAATAATAAAGTTTATATATGGAGCTATTAATTTTTTAAAAATAGTATAAATGAATATAAAAAAGATTAAAAATGAATATTTGAAGAACATTTCTTTTTAGAGGGTGATATGGTGTAAATGGGTTGAACATGAATTGAAGTTTAAAAGGAAATTAGCCCAACTTTAAAAGGGTTGTTCCTCCATAGGTTGGAGATGCCCTAAGGACCATCAACGGCAATGCTGATAGATACACCCCTAATGGGTGCGCTGGCATGCATCCGTCAATGGATGATGGCCTAACCAGTCTCTCCCCATAGAACTCCCAACATTTATTCCACGCATGACTAGACCACGAGCAGCTCAAAGACAGATGTTCCATATTTTCCTCTGCCTGGAAGCAAAGAATTCAGCATTGTGGTGATAAACATTGATTCGATAGACATCGTTGCACTACATCAGGGTTTTCTCCTCCAATGGGCCAAAAGCTAACCACAGACCTTAACTTTCAATGATATGTGGATTTTCCATAAATCTGCTGTGATATGATAATTCAGGGGATAGGGATTGAAAGTGGGTAATAAGGCTTTGACAAATTATGTAATAATTTCATGCCACAACACTGTCAACTGCTAATAAATGTCTCTAATTTCTTACTATATCATAACCAAACTATATTTAAAAACCACACACTCCATCATATACAGTAATCAATTGTAGTAAGAACAGAATAGGAAGTCGACCTGTCTTGCCAAAGACGAACTAAGTCGCAGCAACCATACCTACATTTCGTAAAGTAAGAGTATAAATTTGATCATATTCATAATGTAAATATTATTAATTTAATATAAGTCTATAATAGTGTAATCTGGACCAATCTAGTACACTTAATGAAGCTCGAACAATCTTGAGTGGTTCAGATCTCATAAACTGTAATTTGCTTCTTTTCATGTATGAGGTATACTATGATAAGGTTGAGAATTTTAAGAGTGCATATCATTATTCATGAGGGTCAGTTTCTATTTCTTGGGCAAGTTCTCTGCTTAACTTGTCTGCACGATCATCTTGTCCACCGGCAAATGTATAAACCCGGAATGCTAATTGAAATGCTTTCCAAAGCATTTTAGCACATGCTTTCAATTGTCTGTCAGCCTTGGACCCAGGCTCTTCGTTAGTTGCTGCCTTTGCTTCTCTTCTTTCCTGAAACACATAAAAGTTTTCGTTACTATGGTGACTCAATGATGAGTTTAACACTGAACTGCATTGTAGAGCAAACTCATCAAGAGAGTTTCATGTCCTACCTTAAGTGCTAATTCCATGCAACTGGAAGAAAGGTCCACCATTGCTTCTTTGATTCGCACTAATATATTGAAGTCAAAGTCGATTTTGTGACTCTGAAATCTCTTAGAATCTTCATCTTTGCTTCTCTCTAGTGCATCTACTTCTACTTTGAGCTGTGATTATTTTCATTTAATGTCAAACCAATAGTGATGATGATGCTATGTTGAGATAATATTGTAAGGAGTGAAGTCACATTTAGATGATGCAAAACCAGCCCTTTTTTGTTTTTCTTGAAACATACCTTGTTAAAGTAGCACTCAACCTTGTCAAGTAGCTGGCCAAGAGGAGTCTCTACTTTCCAGTTTTCAAGTGTAGTGGCTATTCCTTGAAGCTTTGAATACAATGCTGCTGCTGTGCGTAATGTCTCCAGCTTCTTTGTGGGAAAGTCTTCAAACCTTGCCAAAACCTGTTCTTAGATAATTTTTTAAAAAAACAAACAGTGTAAGCTCCAAGGAATGAAATATTGATGTTAAAATAAAAGAAACATATTCAAAGTTGACCTGAGTTTCATCAGTTAATTCTTCAAGATGGGACTCCACTGACTGGTGGAATTTAAGCAGCTCAGCCATGTCTTTTGTCTGAAATTTATTGATTGAAGCTTTTATCTCCATGATTGTCTTTGCATGCTTTTGAATGTCTTCCTCTATTTGTTGAAAATAAGCTGATCTATGTCCCAATGAAGAATGAAAAAGAAAAGGCTTCAAATTGAAGTAATAGATGGCTTTTTTTTTTTTTTTTTTTTTTAATTTTAAATATCTATGTAAGATACCAAAAAGGCATGGGGAGGATGCATACCTCTTTGTCATCTCTGCTAATGCATCAGCCATGCTCTGTTTGCTACCCGTTGCACCTCCAACCTGACTCTTTTTCCCATTTGATGATTTACAATTTAGACTAGATCCTTCTACCTTGCCTTTGAGAACCCTATATAAGTTTCCCATGTGAGTTGATCTCTTCAATTTGGTATGTGCTTTCTTTGGACGAAGGGCTTTAGCTGCACCAGGTGGTGGTGGCGGTGGAGCTGATCCATTAGACATTGCCATTGGTGGTGGTGGTGGAGCTGATCCATTGGCCATTGCCATTGGTGGTGGTGGTGCTGGCACTGACCCTTTTGCAGGTAGCATTGGTGGTGGGGGTGGTGGCACTGCAGATGCATTTGGAGTAAAAATTGGTGGCGGTGGTGGCATCAGTCTTACTGCTGTATTTGGTGGGCTTGGAGCTGCAGCAGCAGGTGTATTTGGTGGAAGCGTTGGTGGTGGGGGTGGTGCACCGGCATTTTGGGAGGGCATTGGTGGTGGTGGTGGTGGTGGTGCAGATCTATTTGGGGTCAGCACTGGTGGTGGGGGCGGCGGCGTCCTAACATTTTGGGAGGGCAGTGGAGGTGGTGGTGGCGGTGGCGGTGGCAGCAGCATCTGTGGTGGTGTAGACCTATTTGGTGGAGCCGTTGAAGGTGGGGGTACTGGTACACTGACATTTTGGGAGAGCATTGTGGGTCGTGGAGATGGTGGTGGTAAAGATCTATCTGGTGGCAGCTTGGTTGGTGGTATAGTCACTGCAGGTGGTGCATTTGGTGGCAGCTTAGTTGGTGGTTGTGGTGGTGGTGGAGGAGGAGGAATTATAGGTATATTTGGCTGTGGTAAGGATGTTACCGGCAGCGGCAGTGACGATTCAGCTGGTTGTCCACCCTTTGTACAAGGAGCATTTGGCATTGTCCTTGGTGGAAACATTGGCAGCACAGGTGGTGGTGGTGGTCTAGGCATATTTAGTGGCAAGTTAGGCGATTCTTGATCCAAGTCTTTCAATACATTCGAGGGTGTCCCACGTTGAAATTTTGTTGGGGAATCGTTACGAGAAGGTGGCAATGGTTGCACTGGAACTTTGGATCTTTTTGTTATGGGCATAGGTGGTGGCACTGGAGGGGCAGCATGTTTGCAAGGTGCGTCACTTTCTCCATTTCTTTCCAAAATTGAAGCCTTGTTTGAATTAGTTTCTTCAATCTTGGGTGTTCCTTCCATAGCTTTGCTTATTTCAATCTCATTAATGGCTTCCGTTCTAGTTTCTCTTTCTTTTGAACTGATGTTGTCTGACTCTGCTAGTGTATTTACCATTTTCTTGTTTTGATTCGTGTTGATGGAACTCTGAGTTGATACTTGAGGAAACATGTGGAATCTGAGACGTTTTACGTCAGTGGGTTTTAACTTTCCCACAGCTTGAAGCCTGAGTGGCCAGAGAAGAGGTGGGGAGTAAGAAAAATCTGCAAAATTGTTTGTCATCTCTGGAAGAACTGAAGTTGGGGTAACAGGAGAGACACATAATGAAGCTTTATTATCTAAACAAGATCCATCCACAATTTCTCCATTTGTGGAGTGGCATGATTTTTCGCTGTTTTTCTTCTGTTCTTCCTCATCTCTCACATCAAACATTTCTTTTGCAACCTCGATCATGTAGTCCAGTCTCAACAAGGTTCTTTTACCTTTGAGAAAAACATACTACATCAACTTAAATCAATAGTTAAAAAGAGAAACAAGAAAAATTCATGAGGTTTAGCGAATCTGTGATGAACATGAACTGTGTATTACATACCAAATTGTGCATAACTGATATCATTATTGTCACTGTCTTCTTCATATTTGAGTTTGCTTAACCACTGGTGATTCTTTTCCCATGAATCTCCAATAGATCTTAAGGAGTGGTGAAACTGAAGCATTACCTATATGAAAACATTATTTGAATTAAGATATACAGAAGCTTTGAAATCGTTAGATTCTATACTCATTACTTGGTATCTGTATGTATGTGTTTGTACCTGTTCTGCTGAAATTTTATTCATGTCTGACATTGAAATGCTTGGCACAATTTTAGGGTAAAGCCTGTGAAGATCCTCTACCGTTTGCATAAGTAGCTGCATGAAAAATTCAGAAATTTCAAAAGATTTCCATTGCAATAAGAAGAGCTCTGACGATGATGCTACTCATTGTGCATAGTTTCTATGAAGCAATTTCAAGGTTACCTCCTCGATGGGCTGATCGCCATTGCTAGGTGGAAGGTCAAAGACGTCTCTGAAGGTCAGGATCTTCTTCCGCAACTCTACCACCAATAGCAAGTTCTCCCCCCATTCACGTGAGTTCTCTCGGGCTAAGATTTGCATGTCTCTTTGATTCTCAGGTAATTCAGATGCCATGACACCCTGCAATTTGAAAAAAAAAAAAAAGCAAATTGACTGAATTTTCTCCAAACTATTTCTTGGGTCTCAAAAAGTTGAACTGATTATTTGTTGCTGAAATTTTAATTTGATTTTATATCAAAAGTATATATCACCTCAAGCCAAGTAATAGCATCAATGAATCTTAATCTAAGGAGTAATTTTGAGATAAAGGGTGGTCATTGTAGGTCTGTTGCATTCTATCCTATATGCGCATTCATGTTTTTGCATCATTGGCATGTGCTTCAAAGTTAAATGATTGAAGGGTGCTTCCTAGCTCTCTGCAACATCTTATTGATCTCAGAAAAGTTATCATTCTCCAATTAATCTACATATTAGATACATGCATATCATCAGATGGTTTCATATAAGATTTAACAATATTGACTGGAAGAAGAAGAAGAAGAAGAAGAAGGTGTTTTCATGATTACCTCGAAGCCACCTGAGCCTTGAGGGAGTAACAAGAGAGCCATGGTTCTTCTAACAAACACAACAACGTAGAAGAAGAAATAGGCTAGGAAGGAGATGAGATCTCTCAGGTTCCAATAGTTTCTTAGCCACCATTCCAGGTTAACATCTCTCACACCTTCCTTCTTAACACCTATCTTTAAACTCTACAAACGAAATCTATAAAACGAAACCAAAAAATTAAAGGTAAAATTTAAAAAAAAAAAACAATAAAATTCAAAATTCAAACCAATGGGTCCCTCAAAAAAATTATAAAAAAGTAAAATATATACAATTGTTCTTGCGTGCTGAGCAGTATTGATTGTCCCCTTTTCTTTAATGGCGGTTTTGTGATTTGCGTTGTGGTTTTGTGGGTAGGGCCGAGCTGGAGCCTGGTGTTCGCGCGGCGTGTCTGTTGTGTCTTGGCCGCGCGCACAACAGCTAACCCATCCACCGACCACTCCACAATATAAGGAAGAAGAAGAACAGCAACAAGAACAATAACAACAACAACTGCAACGATTTGGTTTGTTTTATTTATCTAAAAATAATAAATTATAGCAAAATCTTTTTTCTTTTTCTTTTCTTTTTTTTTTAACTTGATTTTAATGGCTGAGGACTGCTGCAAATTAACAACCCATTTTGATGAGAAAGATTTTGATCGAGTAATATAAGTTTTATTTTTTAATTACCAGTTGGCTTATCCTTCTGTTGACAAGTGGCATTTTCTTGGCCATTCATCAGTTGACTGGTCAGCTTAACAAATGTCAAATTGATCTTACTAGGATGAGTCATTTCATTTTTTTTTCTGAAAATTTTGGTTTTTTTTAATTTATTTCATTAATTGATTTCAGTTATATGATATATGACTCGATGATGGTTGGTAATCGTGATTAATGATCTAAGCAATATTCAAGACAAGATTGTGTGTTTTGGATTAAAAACCGACCAACCGACCAAATGGGTGTTGAAAACATGTATGA
Source organism: Tinospora cordifolia (assembly GCA_030144865.1). Classification (NCBI taxonomy): domain Eukaryota; kingdom Viridiplantae; phylum Streptophyta; class Magnoliopsida; order Ranunculales; family Menispermaceae; genus Tinospora; species Tinospora cordifolia. The sequence continues at coordinate 14,794 of JAJIYU010011396.1, forward strand.
ATAACATTATAACTATTTGCTTGTATTAAAAAAATATGATTTAAAAATGCTTATAGTACACTGCTTTTGATTTTTTTTTTTTTTTTTTTTTGTCTCTTGTTATTTAAAATTGAAAAGAAAGAAATTTTCAAAAAATTACTAAAAAAAAGAAAGAAAGAGAAGCGTGGAATTTCTAATTCAAAATTGATTTATGTTTTTGAAGAAACGGTACTAGCAAGTGTATATATCAAAATAAAATAGAAGTCATTAATCACCAAGCTGAATATAAGTCTATTAGAATTACATGTAAGTTCAATTCAATGTTTGTTTAAAATGGGATAGCATTAAAAAATAAATAAATAAATTGGAGTCACCTTCATATTCTATTATTATAAAAGTATTCAATTTTACTATTTTTTATTATAATTTTTTTTTTTAATTTATCCTGTTTCACCTAACATTAAATTGCTTTATTTTTAATATTTTCCTATCAAATTTAACCTATTCTATTATATTATTTAAATAACTCAATTCTATTTTATGGGCCAA
>JAJIYU010011397.1:0-15304 GCA_030144865.1 Tinospora cordifolia
GTTTTGTGAAACTTAATTGAAGTGCAATTATTACAAAATTGACATTATCTTACAAAATTGGCATATTTGGAAACTTATTAGTTTCCTTGTCAAACTAGAAACATGAGCAGTCCACCTTCATCTATAAACAACCACAAAATAGTAACCCAACATAGCTCAATTGTTGTTCAATAGAAATACCTTTCCACCAGCAATAAAAGAATCATTTTTCTTCACCTTTTTTTTAATCTCATGCAATTCTCATCTCTACTTTAGTTTTCTTTTGATTTACTTTATTCACTATTGATCAAATTTTTTAGCTAACAATTGGCATAATCTGTGAGAACAACGTTACTTTGTTTTGATAACAAATGTAGAGATAAGCTTCGACACCATCGACGCACTTGGCGTCGAAGAATTGATGGCTTCACTAGAGTTTTCCCACTACATAGAATGGAAGATTGACCATCCAAAAGATGAACTCCACTCATAAATTAGAATGAATTAATGTGTTGGAGAAGATAGCGGAAAGAATGTCATCAATGACGATAAAGTAGCAATGGATGCTACAAGTTATACTTCCAACTCTCTTTTACGCTAGTATTACCTACCTACTAGCAGAAAAATGTTGTAGAGGTAGGAGGTCATGAACCTCGTACAAGTCAAAGCAATTATTCAAAACTTAGGCAAGCAAGCTTAGCATAGTGCAAACCTTCACACTGGAAGCACTCCAATCCAAAAGATCTTAAAAACACTTTGAATGAGAAGAGGAGGTAGAGTGTGATGGAGTCATTGTCTTTTTACCCTAATCATTCCTAGGATCAAAGGTTTACAGATTCAAATGCAAGTCAATCATTATGAGTTAACAATCATTGGGAAGACCACCAACTTAGTCCCATCAAGGTGGTTTCCCAAAATCACCACAACTTTATCAACCTCTTCAAGCCTACCCTTCTTATCCTTAAGAAGAGTGAGTATATTTGGATTCCATCTTTACACAGAAGATTGAGAATAAAGCTCCTTTGAAAGATGTGAATATGTACCATTGGAGTATATAAAGAAACCATCGACCTAAGGGAACACATTCAAAATTGTCTTGGACATTGTTTAATAATTAGGACAATGCAATAATGTGTAAGGGGTTTCACATCATGCTAGTTGGACCTACTCAAAAGTGGTATTAAAATATCACCTTTAGGTCAATCTCTTCCTTTCGAGAACTAGCGTAATAGTTCATGACTAGTTCCATAGAATGAGAGAAAGAGAGAATAAGGTGGATAGCCTCCTCGCCTTTTGTCATATACTTGGTGAGTCCTTCCTTGAATTCAAAAAGTGGTTCAAGATGGTAAGGGGTAGAGAAACCTGATGAGTCCTTACTCAAATTCAAAAATGGGTTCAAGCTGGGGTAAGGGTAGAAATGAATGATTCTGATGAGAAGAGTGTCACAACTATTTTTATCTTTGGATTAAAGTCCTAAAAAGTTACATTAGTCCTTGCGTAAGAAGAAGAACAACACCTACTAGGAACTATTTGACCAAGTAGAGAAGCATATCGAGGTGGATGAGTAGGCAAAATAAAAAAGAGGAAGTCAATCAAGCCACTCTAAGAATAGAGCTACTCTAAGAGGGAGCAAATAAAAAAGAGGGAAGATAAGGAACAGAAGGTTGAACAAGTTAGGAAGAAAGGGAAGTCAATGGACTAGAGAAAAAGAGCAAACTTGTGCACATGGTTTACACCATTTACACTCCCTTGAGCATATGTAGGGAGCAAGTCCTCCTAAATATTCAAGAAAGAGAAAACTTGAGGTTGCCTAAAAAGACGTACACCTTTCTTGAATAATGGGATCAAAGTAAGTATTGTAGATCCCACTATGACCATGGCCACAACATGAACCAATATCGTTTTGAACTTGAGAATAAAATTTAGACATTGATTTGATGAGAACATTTAAGGGAGTTCGTCCAAGAAAAAGCTCCATCTAAGTGGCAAAAGGAAGAATACTTGTGAACCGAAGAACCTTTGTGTGAGATTATAACCATTTTTAGGGGACATTTCGGTTGTATCTTAAAATCCCTAATTCATAAGTTAGAGTGGTTTGCATAGCTACCAATCCTTCACATGCTTGAATAGAGAACTAAAGAAGGAGAGACTTCATCATTTCCTTCTCAGATGATGAATCCAAGGGACAAGGATGTCCACCACCCTTACTATGATGCATTAGTTTTAGTGAAGGAAGTTGCCAATTATAAGATACATTGCATTCTTGTTGATGATGAGAACCAACCCGACATTCATGTATCGATTAGCCGTTTAAGAGCTAAAGTAAAAGGAGCAACTCTCCTTAACCGACTCCCTTTTCTCAACTTTACAAGACATGACATCATGCTTCAGGATAGGACCACACTCTTGGTCATAGTAGGTAAGGAAGAGCACAAGCTTACAACCATGGTAAACTTACTCGTCATTAAGGGAGAGTTAGCTTGTAATGTAGTAATTGAAAGACCTCTAGTAAATGACCTCATAGTAGTGGTCTCCACCTCCACCTAGCATTTCAATTTTCTATAGAAAAGGGGTGGGAGTTCCTTTGAGAAAGCCAATGAGAATCGAGGGAATACTATATGACCACCCTCAAACGAAGGTAGCATGCTGAGGTTGGTAGTAGCATGGTAAGGGATGAACTCTGATAGTTGACAAAGGTCCCAAAGGATGACCTCAATACTAGGAATGAGGCTTCGATGCTGATGACTCAGGATGGATGAAAAGAGGTCCAAATATTAGTAGACCCATCAAAGAAAACAAAGGATGGGAACAACATTGGGACTAAACTTGGAGGGCTAAATCCTAAAGTTAGTTGAAAGATTTTAATAACATCTTTGCTTGTCCTCACCAAGACAAGCCTAAAATATTGCTTGACGGGTGTAATACCAGATAAAATTAAGAAACATTTTTTATAAATAAATAGTTAAAATAATTAAAATAATTTTATAAAAATAAATAAATAAATAAATGATGAATAACATTTATATATTTATAAGCCAAGGTTGAAATGTCCTAAGTAAAATAAGATTCAAAATCTAAGCTCAAGATTCTTAAAAATAAGAATGACCTATCAATTCAATTGGTTAAAATAGTGTGCTACTAATAAAGAAGTTTCAGGTTAGAGCCTCAATGTATTAATTTTTGTCAAAAAATATAATAATGATAGGATAAAAATTGTCACAATTGATCAACCTAGTGATAAAAAAATGGGATAAATTTAAAACAAATTCAAGATTTGAAATTTCAAATAAAAAAATTCAAAGTTTCAAATTTGAAATTCAAAATTTAAATTTCAAAATTTGAAATTCAACATTCAAAATTCAAAATTCAAAATTTCAATTTCAAATTTCAAATTTCAAAAATTTGAAAAACATTCCTTAATACGAACAACCTGAATGGGGAAAAAAAATAAAAAAAAATGACAAATTTTGGGTTTGAATGATTTCAAAATAAAGGGATAACCAAAATTGAAATTTTTACAAAAAGGCAAGTTCAGTTTTCAAACTTTAAATCCTAGCCAATCCATTAGCTTTCTCATCAATGGTCAAGATTGAATCAATTCTCTCTCTCTCTCTCTCTCTCTCTCTCTCTCTCTTTGGGAGTTCCTAAGAGAAGAACCAAACCTAAGATTTTATCTCTCACAAGTTCACAACAACCAAACAAAAGAGAAACCAAACACAAATTAGCCAATTTTTCAACTTCTCCACCACCATTCTCACTTGGCCAACGATCTTCTTCAACCATTGCACACAAGATCAAGCATAGTACATTGGCATCTTCCTCCTTCCAACATTCTATAATGACCAAGGAGAGAAGATATTAAGAAAATCAAACAAAGGTAAGGAAAGAAAATCACTGTCACGCAATCTCTGCTCCTTTATTCTCTTCTTTTTTCCTTTTTCTTTTACATGGTCAAACCACCATTGAACCAAGCTTGGCCTTAACACCCTGGCCCCCAAATTTTGTCACCAACGCCGCTGACCGGGCATCTTCGTTTCTCAATATTCGAAAACTAGGACATTACTTATATTCTTTCTTTCTCATAACCATCCCAATAAAACATTAGAGTGCAGAAACATAACAAATAATAATATGCATGACTAAAACATATGGATGATGTGATAATTAAACAAAACTCAAAAATAATGAAAGACTAGCCCCATGGCCTAAATTAAAATAATGCAATAACCAAATACTTGGCTCCATGGCTAAAGTCAATAAATAAAACAACCAAAGATGATTTAAGTGTGGGTCCCCATGCCTTACAACTATAAAAAATTAATAAACTTCTACCCCTAAACAACCTCAATAGTAGATTGTATCAAACTACTCCAATGGTCTCCAATTATTTGCTTGTGAGTAAGTATCTTCAGTAATTTCCTAAAAAATAGATTAGTGGGGTAAACTCAAAAGCCCAGTGGATCATGTACAACACATCTCAAACATTATTAAAGTCAAGGACATAAAACATGCAAAAACTTATAAATCATTAGGCATTTCAATACACTTCAATTGTTTATGTTTACACTAAGAACAAAAGGAATCTCATCAGTATTCTCCTATGTCCGAACTCTTGGAAGTAACACCCCGAAGGCCAATTCTTCATCATGACACAACTTTAAAAGTAATGTCTCATCCAATCCACAGTCCCATCTCAACTACTACCTCAGTAGCATAGACACTCGCCTAAGGTGGGAAAATAGTCATGATGATACCGGACTACTGCCATGGTATCTGTATTGTCGCCCCAATACATTGTTAGAATGTAATACCAAGGAATTTTGTACGCAATTTGATAAATACCTCAAATATTTAACTTTGTTAAGTGATTTTAGACATTTTTGCAAATATATGTATACATAAGATAAATGTATGTATATAGATACAAAAAGGGGAGGAAAACAACAAAAAAGAAAGAAAAAAATGAAAAAAAAAATGCATGGGCCTACAGCCCATGCTCACAAATCAGGCCGCACGGGCTGGCTGCGTTAGGCCCAGCCTGTGCAATAGAAAAAAATATTGTTGCGCATGGTCCTTGGACCCATGCGCTGCGCACAGGCGCGTTGGGCCACGTGTGCCTATGTGCTAGAATATTAAAAAATAAAATAAAGAAATTTTTTGGGCAATTGATTTTTGTAGAAATGGGTTTTTAGCCATCGATTTGTGCAGAAAAATGTGTCAAAAAAAATCCTAAATCGAAAATCCTAACCATCTAGCCACCCAAAACAAGCAAAAATGGAAGTTTTCCTGATTAGGAAGGCAAAAAATGATGGATATAGCCCTTAGGGACTCTATATAAACCCCCCTATCCTACATATTTCATTCATCCCAGAACAAGAGATGAAATTCCTCTTACTCTCTCTCTCTGCCTCCTTCTTGGCACCCTCAGTCCCTTTTTCTTTTCTTGAGCTGTTCTAAATAGCTTGCAAGGTAGTAGCAACGAAGTACTACATAGATTTAGGAAGCTATCTCGAGGTGAAATTCCTTCCTTTTTTTTAATTTATTATTCTAATTTAAATAATGCTTACTTGTGTGATTAGTTTAATTTTATTTAATTATTATGTTGCTTATGACCAAGAGAGTATATGCTCTGTAGTTGTATCTTGTACGATCTTCTACATTAGAAATCGAAAGTCATTGATTCATTTATGTTATATTGTTGGAGTGTTTAAATACTATTGAAGAATTAATTATACATTATTATATTACTCATGATTGAGAAAGTATGCTATATAGTTGCGTCTTGTACGATCTTCTACATCAGAAATCGAAAGTTATTGCTTTTATTCATGTGATTGTCAATAGTGTTATATTGTTGGAAGTGCTTAGATACTTTTGAAATATTTATTTATTATATTCTTACACACAAGAATAAGATTAAATGAGATTTTCAACCACGTATCGACACAGGGACGGACGTTCTGTGTTCCATGCAGAATTGGACTTTTGAACTGGTTGTCAGGATTGACACCAGAGTGGACTAGGTTTCATGAATGATCTCACTTCACAGAGAAGGGTTTGAGTTTCAGGATTGATCTCTCTCCTTAGATTTGGAGCACAGAGGTAATCCCCGTTCGATCTAAATTACAACTAAAATAATATGTTGTTTGAATCAATTAAATTCTAGAAAGTGTTTGATATGCTTGTATTATTTGGTTAGAATAATGAATTAAATAGATGGAATGATTCACTGGGCTTTTAATTTATTAGCCCAGTGAATTAATTTATTAGCCCCCCTCATTTTTCTGTGTTCCATAAAGAGGTAACCCCCCTCATTTTTCACATTTAAGGAAATTAATTTATCAGCCTACATGGAAGATTAATTATTAGGAATTCTTTTTTTATTTTATTGTAGGGTACGTGGGCCCAAGTTATTTATTTTAGTTTTGAATTTATTTTTCCATTGTAACTATTCATGTACTCGAAATCTAGAAAAAATAAATAAAGGGTTTGTTTTATTTATAATGCCATGAATTATTAGAAAGGAAAAAGGATAAAGTAGCATGGGCCTGCCTCCGGGTGGCCCAAGGTTATCGATCAAAGAAAATTATATTGTCGGATGACAGGGACAATGGGGCTTGGGAAGTTGGGGTGTTACAAAGGTGGTATTAGAGCCTAGGCTTTAGATGCCTTGGGCAAGAATTAGAAGAAATTAATTAGTCAGGAAAGACTAATTATTTATTTAATTTAGAAACCCTACCTTCTATTTTGAAAATTGAAATGATTTTGAAAAATTGTTTTTTGAAAAGAGATATATGTTTTCAATGGTTTTGTTTGGATACAAAGATTACGAGTTGAGCTGATAGTGGGTAAGCCTTGTCTTGAGTAAAGCTAAACATTGAAAGAGAGATGAGTTATCCCGTTCTAGAAAACACGGTTGCTAAGCAGACTTCGGTTTCACCGTCCGATCTAGAAGTTGTCCCACCAGCTCATACAAGTAGTTAGAGTTGAAGAACACAATTATTTTTCTATAAGAAAACCAAGGGAGGGAAACTAAGGGCAATGAATTTACTATAGTTCAAGGGAGATACCAAGGGTGGTATCATGGAAGATTGTAGGTTCGATATAAGGATCTTTCAACCGGAAATTGAGAACCTAAGTCTAAGAAAGAGACCTTAAGCAAAGACTTAGGGTTTGCCAAGGAGGGCATAATAAATCATGAATAAACTTTTAGGACATAAATTAGAGACTGAAAACATGTGAAACACGAACACTTGTTTGGTCAGGGCACGAGATAGGGATGATCCTGTATCCTTAGTTTCTATGTGGTATGGGACGCATAGGAATTCAGGGATACGGAGGAATCCTGGACTTGGAGAATGAAGGTTCATGTTTGGTGAATGATCGGTAGCTTTGGATGAACTTGTTCTACTATATTTGGCCGATATGGGACGGTCAAACATAGTGGGGCTTGGGAAGCCTTAGAAATTGATACATTTGCGAAATTGGTTGGGTGTGGTAAAATCCCTGGGCAGAAGTCTATGTCAAAGGGCAAGGGTGGTATGGGATACACGAACCTGGAGACATAGGTAGAAACTTAGAATTTTATTATGCTAGCATGAACTTCTTGAATGATTGAATGTATGATGATCTTACTATTTATATGAAATCAAATCCTATACCCAAAAACAAAACTGACTTATACAATTAAATTATTAGGCCACTAAACAGATGGAGAACCTAGAGACATGAATTTAGAGTCATGATAGAATGAACTAAACAAAATAGCAAAAAGAAATATTAAATCGGTGTTAATGTGTAGATAATGGTTGGACCTAGGAAATACACAACAAGAGGTGCTACATTTGACGGCACCGACTCTCAGGAAGTGCAGAACGACATGGCTGAGGCTAGGATGGAACATATGATGAATGAAGTCACCAGAGGAGTGATGGAACGAATAGAGCGGACACTAGCTCGAATGATACCACAGGCAGCACCACAGCTGCAAGTGCAGCAACATATTCTGATGCAAAAGCCAATGCCAGCACCTGAGATTCCGAATCATCAGGAGGAGCCTGAGGACTTGGAAGACAGTGAACATAGAAAGTTGCTGTTAGAACTAAAGAAGTTGGGACCATCACAATTCCATGGTACTATTGATAGCTTAACAGCTAACCGTTGGTATCAGGAATTAGAAGAACACCTGGATGTGTTAAGAGTAACGGGTTTTAGAAGGGTAGCGTTGGCTACCCATCAATTTAAGGGACCAGCTAGAAGCTGGTGGCAGATGGTAAAGGCAGACCTGACCATTAATGTTAGCGAAATGAATTGGGAAGAGTTTAGGGAGATATTTTATGAGAAGTTCTTCCTGGAAGCAACATTGACGAAGATGCAGGAGAACTTCGTTCAGTTGAAGTAGAGAGAGATGACGGTGGCCGAGTATGAGGCCAAATTTATCGAATTGGAAAAGTTTTCACCTGAACTAATCAATGAAGAAAAGAAGAAGGTCAACCATTTCACTCAGGGTCTCAAGATTGAGATCCAAAAGTTAATAAAGGCAGCCTGCCCACACAGATATAGAGAAGTCGTAGACAGGGCATTAACCTTAGAGCAAGAGTTAAATTTCGAGCAAGGGTTAAGGAATAGGAACAAGAGACCAGGAGGTGACAAAGATCACTAGGGAGATCAGAAGAAAAGGAATATTAATCAGAATGATGGAAACAAAATGCCCATGGAAAAACTGACCCAAAATGGAAGAACAATTAGAGTTAGCCAGATGTCAAGGGCGGTGTTTCAACTGCAATCAGTGAGGGCACCTAGTGAAGTTTTGTCCCAGCAAAACCCAAACGTGACAACAACAACAACCTCCAAATAATCAAGGGGGAGAACATAATGTACATTTTCAGCAGCAACTGCCTTAACAAAATAACATCCTGGGACAAAATCAGAACCAAGGTTGAGCGCAAAAATCAGAACCAATGCCATAGTCAAAACTAGGCTAGAGTATTTGCTATCGCTGATGCCCCTAAAGACCAAATCCTTGTTGTTGATGATACATTTTTGTTATTAAACACTGCTGTGAAACTGCTGTTTGATTCGAGTGCTACGAAGTCGTTTGCTTCTGAAAAACTAGTTAATAGGTTACAACTAGTAACAAAGACTTTGCCTATAATGTTGAATGCATCAACACCTATAGGAACTACTGTTACATCAAAGCAAATGTGTACCTATGACCTTAGGTTTGGGGATAAGCTGATTTTAGCCGACTTTCGTGTATTGCCATTCCATGGGTATGACGTAATACTGGGTATGGACTAGTTGGAACAGTACTAGGCACAAATCAATTGTCCCAAGAGAAGAGTGACGATAACGTTGCCCTCAGAAGAAACCTTCAAGATAAATGGTGATATCCATAGGTTGCCTAGGAGCCCAATGATGGCCATGTTGAACTGCTTAAGGCAAAATGATGACCTTGAAAACCTCTTAGAAGAAGACTTTGAAGGACCAAAAGAGATCAAGAACCTAGAAGTAGTCCGAAACTACGAAGATGTATTCCTTGATGACTTACGCGGACTACCACCAACTAGAACCATCAAGTTCAAGATTGAACTCAAACCTGGAACCAACCCCATAGCTATACCTCCATACCATATGGCACCAGTAGAATTGATTGAGTTGAAGACTCAACTAGACGAGCTCTGGAGAAAGGATTCATCAGACCAAGTGCACCTTATGGAGCTCTAATATTGTTTATAAAAAAGAAGGATAGATTTATGAGACTCTGCGTTGATTATCGAAAACTGGATCAAGCGACAGTAAAGAACAAATACCCTTTACCAAGGATAGACAAACTATTTGATCAATTGAGAGGAGCCACTCATTTCTCAAAAACTGATCTTAGGTCAAGGTATCATCAATTGAGGATCCATGAATCAAACATTCACAAGGCTGCTTTTAGAACTCGATATGGACACTTCGAGTTTACAGTATTGCATTTTGGTCCAACCAATGTCCCAACAACAGTCATAGACTTAATGAATTGAGTATTTAGGCAATACCTTGACTAGTTTGTCGTGGTATTTGTTGACGACATTCTAATATACTCCAAGTCCAGAGAATAACACTTAGAACACCTGAGGATTGTGTTAGAAACACTTAGAAGACACAAACTGTATGTCAAATACAGCAAGTGTGAATTCTGAATGAAGACAGTCAAATTTCTTAGTCACCTAGTATCAGCAGAAGGTATCTCTGTAGATCCTGAAAAGGTGGAAGCTGTTACAGATTGGAAATAACCTAAGACAGTCACCAAGATTCGAAGCTTCTTGGGCCTAGCAGGATACTACAGAAGATTCATTCAATTTTTTCAAATTAGCAGAACCTATGACAAGGCTAACCAGAAAGAAAGTTTCATTCGATTGAGATGAGAAGTGTGAACAATCATTCCAAGAACTTAAGAGGAGATTGATTTCGGCCCCTATCTTAGTTACTCCAACTCATGGCATCACGTATGTTTTATACACTGATACTTCACAAAATAGATTGGATGCAGTTTTAATGCAAGAAGGAAAGGTTGTTGCCTATACCTCGTGACAACTAAAGATCTATAAACGAAACTACCCAACACATGACTTAGAACTAGCAACTATAGTGTTTGCCTTGAAGATATGGAGGCATTTCCTGTATGGTGAGAGGTTTGACCTATTTTCAGATCCCAAAAGTCTGAAATACATCTATACCCACAAAGAATTAAACCTCAGTTAGCGTAGATGGATAGAATTCCTTAAAGACTACGATTTCCAACTCCATTACCATCTAGGAAAAATCAATGTAGTAGCATACGCCCTCAGTAGAAAATTCAGCAAATAGGGTTTAGGAAAAAGGTCAAATGTACCAATTGATCGAAGACTTTAGGATGGGTGTGATATTGAATGAAAAATGAGCCTATCTATACAATATGACTTGTAAACCATATCTTTTGCATCAGATCAGGGAAATTCAAAAGCAAGACAAATGGCTCAAAATGTTGATTGAAGGAATTCAACAAGGAAAACATACCAACTTTAGAATGGATGCCGAGGGTGCCTTAAGACTCGGAGAAAGAATTTGTGTACCACAATATAGACCGGGTAGGCAAACCATTCTAAACGAAGCCCATCAAACAAAATACATGATGCATCCAGGAGAGGATAAGATGTATCAAAATATCTGAAAAACCTGTTGGTGGAGAGGTATGAAGAAAGATGTAGCCAAGTATGTTTCTAAGTGTCTAAATTGTCAGCAGGTAAAAGTAGAACACCGAAAGCAGATTGTTACAACCACTTTTGATCGTAGAATGGAAGTGGGACAACATTGCCATAGACTTGGTCAGCGGATTACCTAGAAATCAGAAAGGGAAAAGATACTATTTGGGCGATTGTGGATCGCCTCACTAAAGTGACACACTTGCTGCCCATTAAATCCACAGACCAAATCAGTAAACTAGGTGAACTCTATGTGAAAGAGATTGTACGCTTTCATGGAGTACCTAAGATGATAGTGTCTGACCAAGACTCTCGTTTTACCTCACAATTTTGGAAGAGTTTACAAAAGGAACTAGGTACTACACTCACCATGAGTACAACTTTTCACCCTCAGATGGATGGACAATCTGAAAGAGTCATCTAAACGCTGGAAGACATGCTGAGGTCTTGCATCCTTGACTTCAAAGGGAATTGGAGTGAATACCTATATTAGGCAAAGTTTGCATATAACAACAGCTATCAGGCAAGCATAAAGATGGCATCGTACGAAACCCTCTACGGGAGACCCTGCAGATTACCAACCTGTTGGGCTGAGTTAGAGGATCATGTACTCACTAGACCAGACCTAGTAGAAGAGATAACAAATCAAGTAAGACAAATCCAAAGAAGACTAACCATTGCACAAAGTCACCAGAAAAGTTATGTTGGCAAAAGAAGAAGACCACTGAAATTCCATCCAGGTGAAAAGGTGTTTCTAAGAATTAGTCCACAGAAGGGAATCAAACAGTTTGGAATCAAAGGAAAACTAGTACCCAGATTCATCAGACCCTTCGAGATACTCAGGAAGATTGGTGAATGCGCCTACGAGATAGACCTGCCGAATTGAGTGTCATCTGTACATAACGTCTTCCACGTGTTTATGTTGAGGAAATATGAATCTGATCCATCACACATAATCCACTGGGAAGAAGTGGACATCCAAGAAGATTCCACATACAAAGAACCAGTCGTTAGGATTCTCGATCGCAAGGTATAGAGCCTGAAAACAAAAGACATTCCTTTAGTCAAAGTCCTCTAGAAACACCATGGAATAGAAGAGGCTACTTGGAAATTGGAAAGTAAAATACAAAATAAGTACCCAGAACTTTTCACTAGAAGCACTCGATCAACTAACACTCAAGTAACCTAGTAATTGATTTCGAGGACGAAATCCCTTTTTAAGGGGGGTAGAATGTAATACTTGGAAATTTTGTACAAAATTTGATAAATACCTCAAATATTTAATTGCGTTAAGTGACTTTAGACATTTTTGCAAATATATGCATACATAAGATAAATGTATGTATATAGATGTATATAGATACAAAAGGGGAGGAGAACAACAAAAAAGAAAGAAAAAACGAAAAAAAAAAACGCATGGGCCTACAACCCATGATCACAAACGGGGCCGCACGGGCGGGCCGCGTTAGGCCCGGCCCGTGTGACATAGAAAAATATTTTTGCGCATGGGCCCATGCGCTGCGCACAGGCGTGCTGGGCCGTGCACTAAATCGCACGCAGGCCTGCACGTGCTTGTGTGCCAGAATCTTAAAAAAATAAAAATAATGAAAAATTTTTTTGGTTCATTGATTTTTGCGAAAATTGGTTTTTAACCATCGATTGTGAGGGAAAAGGTGTCAAAAAACCCTTAATCGAAAAACCTAACCATCTAGCTGCCCAAAACAAGCAAAAATAGAAGTTTTCCTGATTAGAAAGGCAAAAAATCACGGATATAGCCCTTCGAGACTCTATATAAACTCATCTACCCTACCCATTTCATTCATCCCAGAACAAGAGTTGAAATTCCTCTTGCTCTCTCTGCCTCCTTCTTTGGACCTTCAACCCCTTTTTCTTTTCTTGATCTATTCTAAATAGCCTGTGAGGTAGTAGCAACGAAGTGCTATACAGATTTAGGAAATGATCTAGAAGTAAAATTCCTTCTTTTTCTTTTAATTTATTATTCTTTAAATAATGTTTGCTTGTGTGATTAGTTTAATTTTATTAAATTATTATATTACTTATGACCAAGAGAATATGCTTTGTAGTTGCGCCTTGTATGATCTTCTACATTAGAAATCGAAAGTCATTGATTCATTTATGTTATATTGTTGGAGTGTTTAAATACTATTGAAGAATTAATTATGCATTATTATATTACTTAAAACTGAGAGAGTATGCTCTGTAGTTGCGTCTTGTACGATCTTCTACATCAGAAATCGAAAGTTATTAATTTCATTCATGTGATTGTCAATAGTGTTATACTATTGGAAGTGCTTAGATACGGTTGGAATATTTATTTATTATGCTCTTACACACAAGAATAAGACTAAATGAGATTTTCAACCACGTATCGGCACGAGGACGGACGTTCTATGTTCCATGCAGAATTGGACTTTTGAACTGGTTGTTGGGATTGACACCAAAGTGGACTGGGTTTCAGGAATGATCTCACTTCACAGAGAAGGGTTTGAGTTTCAGGATTAATCTCTCTCCCAAGATCTAGAGCACAGAGGTTATCCCCGTTCGGTCTAAATTACAATTGAAATAATATGTTGTTTGAATCGATTGAATTCTGAAAAGTGTTTGATATACTTGTATTGTTTTGGTTGAATAATGAATTAAATAGATGGAATGATTCACAGGGATTTTTAGCTCACTCTTCTCATTTTTCACATTTCAAGAAATTAATTTATCAGCCTACGTGGAAGATTAATTATTAGAAATTCTTTTTTTATTTTATTTTATTGTAGGCACATGGGCCCAAGTTATTTATTTCAGTTTTGAATTTATTTTTCCACTGTAATCGTTCATGTACTCAAAATCTAGAATAAACAAATAAAGGGTTTGTTTTATTTATAATGCCATGAATTATTAGAAAGGAAAAAGGAGAAAGTAGTATAGGCTCGCCTCTCGGGCGGCCCAAGATTATTGATAAAAAAAAATTATACTGTCGGATGATGGGGACGATGGGGCTCGGGAATTTGGGTTGTTACATAGAATCTTAATTATCTTTATCTAGGAACCACTAGCATGCATGGTTAATCTCGATATCATGGTATATGTAAGCATAAGAACATACTAATAAATCTTAATCATGTTACTGTCACTTAGGTCATATCATGTTATTAAATTCACACATGGCATATCACTAATGTAGTATTGAACAACAAAATTCGTATAACGTGCTGCCTAAGTAAGCCAACAATCATGAAATCAAGTATCATAACATTCCTAGCATGCTTATAAGATTGTAAAATAGTAACCACACGATCATGCTTCACATTCTAAATTGAATAACATTAAAAAGAGTGTATAATCATTTTCATTGGTTATTTTGCTCCTTGCATTCTAACTCTCACCTCGATGGTTTAGAATCCTTAACCTTTAAGAATTATGAACCATTTCTCAGCATTTATTGTATTTCTACCTTTCAAACTCCAAATTTGATGATTTTTAAGTCAAATAGGTCTGTTGTGTGCAAAAGAGTGCAAAATAATTACTATATAGTGTCCAGTAACCTCTCAATACCGTGGTATAGGGATGGGACTGTGGTGGTTGAGATTTCATGCAGAAAAGGTTCAAAAACATAGAATAGTCATGGTGCTACCGTGGTATTACCAGCGTCACAGCGTTAACGTGAGGTGGTTCTTGCTAGTCTGAAAATTGCACTTTGTTTGTGCATCCCTTCCTGTGCGTGGTAGTTTGTGTATTGTGTTACAGATCTAAAACATGCAATATTTAGAGTAAAATACTTTTATACCTCCTCTATTAGTCTCTTTGAGATACCCGCTCTTTCTGCGCACTGTTATGCCAGGAGAAAAAAATTATAATTCGACAAAGATAAAATGGTGATAGATAACGTGCGGTTTCGCATGAACATGTATCTTACCTTCGTATTGCCATTCAACAAACATGTAGCTGCCAACTCTTCTTACAATCGATGCACTCCTTCTCTCAGTGTTTGTGATGATGTCAAGAAAGGTTTGAATGAGTGAAAAATGATCTCAAAAGCATAAGGGAGGAAGAAGCGTTTACTTGCGGCAACTGATTTTGGTTTCGAT
>JAJIYU010011398.1:0-15309 GCA_030144865.1 Tinospora cordifolia
CTGAGATCATTCTATCTATGGCCAGTAGATAAAAAACATTAGGAACATAGAATATGAAACAAAACATCAAAATAGATTTATTGAACATCAGAATTAAAGGTTCCTACAATTGAAATCACAACCTAGAAATTAAGAGAACTTAGCCAGACATAGTGGAAAGGGTACTGAACAAAGAATTAAATAAAGTAAAGATCATACTAGACTAAACTTTGATCTTGTTTTTCACGTTTTTATTCTTCTCTTTTGGTCTCCTCTATGCTCTGGCCATCAAAAGCATCAAAAGCAACTCTAAATAATAAATTGGATGATTGAAAACCCTAATACAATGACTGTTTATAGTGTCTCACTTAAAAGACTCGTAAAACCTTAATTGTACATTAATACCGAGCGCAAATTAACACCTGTGATTGTAAGACCATGGTTTTGTACCATAGTCACATGGTGTCTCAAAAAAACCAAAATTTTCCATTGCACTATAGCCCCTTTTCTTACAGTAGGACAATGGTCCTCCTCTTGGTATAATCGTAGAACTACAGACCTGACATCATGGCTCATCAAACTGGTCTATTTTTAGGTTTCAAAGTCCCATATTTTTGTTCCTGCCGATCTATGCATTTGGCTTCTATTTACACATTCTGCCATAGCTCTTTTGCTAATCATGCCCATGACTATTAGCTAAATTAGAAGTCTTGCCATTTCACAATTTCTTGTTCCAAATTTCATTCCAATCGTGCCACAATTAATGCACCACAATAACCAATTTTGCCATTTTTCCATTCTAGTCAAACCATGCCTTTGTGTTGTAAATTACCATGTTGACATTGCTTCATTTTACAATTTTTGCCATGTGCTTATGCACACAATTCATTTGGATTGTACCTTATTGGGCTTTGCTTTTGATGAATGGGCTTTGTATAGTACGCCATGTTTCATTTTTTCCTTCTTGTGTATACTTGTTTCCATTTATTCTAAATCTGCACAAACAAAAGAAAACCTTCCTCGGGCATTAAATAACAATTATAAGTGATAAAAAACTATATTAAAATTCTCAAAATGTATAAATACATGCAATACTCTTAAAAATGCTTATGCACCTATTTATAAATAAATATATCCTATTTCCTATCTAACTCATGCAAAATATATGTAAAATATATATAATAATGTTAGTATGCAATGCAATTAACAAATACCCCCAAACTTAAACTGTTGTTCGTCCCCGAATAATAACTCAACTCTAAAACTAACACATCTATACTATATAGAATTAAATTATTTTTCACTTATCATTGTGACCTCGATCTTCTATTCCTATAGTTTGTGATTCATTAACACTTCCCTAGTGCCATTTAGGTTCTTTAGATTTTTAGTTCAGCCTCCATTCTTCCTCAATTTCACCATCTCATTAGTTGGTATCTCAATCCTCCTAGGCCTTGTAGGTGATTTGTACGCACTATCCCACTCATAGAAATCCTCGCCTTATACCTAAGTACACAAATAGTTTCAATGCCCTCCTTTATCTATCATCTACTCAAGTCAAACTATAGTCATAATCAATGGTCTTTCTTTTAGGTTGTAATGTGGCTTGGCTCAAGGTACAAGTGTAATATGATTTTAAATATGACTCAAGTGTACACTCATAGCAATAATAACAACCTATTTTATTTAATTTTCTCAGTGTAGTTTGATCCTTTCTATTCAATTCCTTATTTTTTTTCATGCTCACAACCTTATTTTCATAGCTCCCCCAAATTTATTTAATCACATGCACTTCAATTTGTTCACACATATACACCTATACAAAAGTAGGAAGTTCAACTTTCATTGACAATATTGAAATAATGAAGAAATATAAATTTTCTTTTTTTTTTCTTTTTTGTTTTAAACAATATCAAAACAAAAACAAAAATTGAAAACATATGTATTTCAATGTCAGCATATCCTCCTTCTTTCTCATCATGAAAATAAGTAGTATTATAATTATGAGTTCACACAAATAGGCTCAATTGAGATATGCATAAAAGGATAGAGTGTATATATATAATGTTTAGGTTTATGACAAGAAAACAAGCTTTAAGGTTCAAAATTGGTTGCAAAGGATTGTAAGTAATGGGACTGGCCTACTTTATTTCTCTCCTAAAGTCATTTCTAAGCAGTGTTCAAAATAAATTTTATTATTTCAAGAGTTTGTGAAAATTTTTCTCCATTTGTAGTTTGGTTTTCACTCATCACTTTCCTTTGTTTTCAAATTCTCAATTTACTTAAGACTAAAGAGTTGTGTCAAGGTCAGATCTTGGACAAACAAAGCACAAAAACTGTTTAAAAGTACCCTTGTTCAATTTTTCATCACACGAAAGGAATTTTCAATTTCATAGGTTACTCTGTGAAAAATTTCAAAACTATGGCATGGATCTAGCCTAAGTGACACCTATATGCTCTATATATAGTCCTAAAGTTAATGTGCTCATGTATTAACCCTAAATAAATAAATGCTCATGATGTCTACATGTAATGAAAGAATTTCAATAATAGCTATGTATGTAATATGCCCATAAATATATATGCAGTTTAGAAGCATTAATGCACACAAAATATGTAAATAAAAAGAAAAAATAACCTTGAATTGAAGAATCTTCAATGTGCACCCCCGAACTTAAACTATGCCTTGTCCTCAAGTGCACACTTCACTATGATGCTCATAGGGAGGAGAGTACGCTAAAACGCTCAGAAAACCTGCATATAGCACCAAGAAGACAAGTATTATAGAATATTTAACTAAATGCATGCAATTTTTTTGTTTTTATAAACTAAAATGCATGTGCATACCTAGGAAATTCAATTAATATATGATAAAAATAAAATAAAGGAAAAAAAACTAGTGGGTTGCCTCCCACTAAGTGCTATGATTAACATCATTAGCTCGATGTGGATATGGAATATTGACCTTTCAGCTTCATAGTTTTTTGCATTCTACTAGGGTTCACCATAAAGGATCTTCAATCTTTGACCAATGGCTTTGAAACGATGTCCATCTCTTAAGCTTTGCAATTCAATAGCTCCATAAGGAAATACCTATGTGACAAGAAATAGGCCAGACCAACAGGACTTGAGCTTCCTAGGAAATAACTGCAGGCGAGAGTTGAATAGAAGAACTAGCTAGCCTAGTTTGAATTCTATTTTTTCAATTAGCTTTTTCATGCCACTTCTTAGTTCTTTCTTTGTAAATACGATTATTCCCAAAAGCTTCCTGCCTAAATTCATCTAGTTCCATAAGCTATAGTAATTTTCCATATACGAGCTGATAAGGGGACATGCAAATATGAGTTTTAAATGTTTTCCTATAAACCCATAGTGCATCTTCAAGTTTAAGTGCCCAATCTTTGCAATTTTTCCCATTGTCTTATAAAGGATAATTTTAATCTCTCCATTCGAAACCTCAGCTTGCCTATTAGTTTGAGGATGATAGGGCAAAGCTACCTTGTGTTACACACTATATTTAGTGAGAAAATTATTAAATAGTTGATTACAGAAGTGCGTACCTTCATCACTCACAATAGCTTTGGGTGTGCCCAATCGCAAAAAGATGTTGCATGTTAAGAATTTGAGAGCTACTTGAGCATCATTTTTCGTTGTAGGCACTGCTTCCACCAATTTAGAGACATAATCAACAACCAATAATATACATTGCTTCCTATCAGATGGTGGGAAGAGTCCCATGAAATCAATGCCCCATACGTCAAATAATTCTACCTTTACAAAGGCATTTAGAGGCATTTCATTTTTCTTTAAGATATTACTTTATTTTTGGAGTGCTTCACATGTCTTCTCAAACTGATAAGCATATTTAAGCATGGTGCGCCAATAAAACCTGCTCACAAGAACACACCAGGCAGTCCTATAGTGATTGTAATGGTTGTTACAATGAGAGGCATGATAATCAAGAAGAACTTTCTTAATCTCCTCTTCAGGAATGCAATGACGAATGACTTTATCAGCACAATGATGGTAGAGATAAGAATCATCCCATAAATAGAACTTGGCTTCATGAGTGAAATGCTTAAGCTAAACATTTGATAGATCCAGAGGGGTTTTACCTGTAGCTCTATAGTTAGCAAAATTCGCATACCATGATGTATAGTTTAGAATAGCTAGAAGCTACTCATCAGGAAAAAGTTAAACAATACACATGTGATCATTAGCATTATGTCCAGGGAGATGAGATATAGGTGATCAGCTACCACATTATCTATACCTATTTTATCTATTATTTTAATATCAAACGCTTGAACGAGAAGGATTCATTTGATAAGACGAGGTTTCGTGTCCCTCTTAGTAAAGAGATGACAAATTGCAGCATGATCTGTGAATACCTTGACATGGGAACCCACAATATAAGATTGGAACTTGTCACAAGCAAAGACAACAGTTAGCAATTTTTTTTCAGTAGTAGAGTAGTTTTTTGGGCATCATCTAGCGTCTTGCTTGCATAATAAAAAGCTCTGAACATCTTGTCACGTCTCTATCCCAACATAGCACCATGTATAAATAAGGATGTATTATCTATATCTTTAGTTGTGGAATTGAATAATAGAAATTGCTTTCAGATCTCTACATCTCTATTTATTTGTTTTTCTGCTATGTTTCATTTTTGGTTTTATGTGTTTTCTATTTCTGTAAATTCCCTCATCGTATCAGAGCTATCTAGCTAACGCTAATGGAAAATTCATCTTCAAACACAGTTTTTTCAAGGAACAACCCAAGGAAGCAACATGAATGCTCCATCTCAAGCTTTTGGAGGAAGCTTGACACAATCCATGTCCATCAAATTGGACAAAAACAACTACATGTTGTGGAAGTTTATAGTTCTTCTAGTGATACAAGGCCACAAATTTGATGGTTATTTGTTTGGCACAAAACAATGTCCACCTGCAACAATCATGATGGTTAATGGAGAAGAAACTGAAGTGTAACCAAATCCATTATTTGAAGAATGGATGAGCAATGATCAATTGTTTTTAGGTTGGTTGTTGAACTCTCTAATAGAGTCTATTGTTGCTCAAATCATTGGAAAATCATCATCTAGTAAAGCATGGTTGGCAATTGAGCAGCTATGTGGAGCTCATAATAGAGCATGAATTCTGTTGTGTAGAACAAGGATTCAAACCACAAGAAAGGAAAGATTAACAATGTCACAATATCTTAGAAAAACAAAGAAATTCTTGGACTCTTTATCAACAGCAGGTCATTCCTATCCTATTGCAGATCTAATATCTTGCACTCTTGAAGGTTTAGGATCTGATTACTTACCCATAACCACCTTGTTGCAAGATAAAGAGTCTCTAACATGGAAAGAAATGCACTCTTCATCGTTAAATTTTGAATCACAGTTGGATCAACTGCATAAGCTCTCAAATATGTTTATATCGAATCATTCATCTATTTCTGCTAACAATCTTGTTACCAGAACAAATATTTCTACTAATCAATCTTCTGTCAAGAATTTCTTTTCTGGACAACAAGGCTATCAAGATAACAATCAAGGTGGTCGTGGTTCCAATCAAAAGCAGCATAACAATGGTAGAGGAGGTAGAAGTCGTGGTCGATCTGGATCCAACTCAAAGCTAGTATGTCAAATTTGCGAAAGAATTGGTCTTACCACTACAATCTGTTACTACAATCTATTACCTACATGGGATTTGTTCCTTCTTCATTTGCACCAAATAGCTCATAGAGTGCATTTCTTGCTACACCTGGAGTTGTGAATGATCAATCGGGGCTCATGGATAGTGGAGCAACACATCATGTCACAGCTAATCCATCTAATCTTAGTAATATATTTGAGTTTGAAGGTACTTCTTTACTTGTTGTAGGAAATGGTTCATCATTTCGAATTTCACATACTTGAAATT
Organism: Tinospora cordifolia; assembly: GCA_030144865.1. Taxonomy (NCBI): domain Eukaryota; kingdom Viridiplantae; phylum Streptophyta; class Magnoliopsida; order Ranunculales; family Menispermaceae; genus Tinospora; species Tinospora cordifolia. The sequence goes on from JAJIYU010011398.1 coordinate 5,910, forward strand.
CCTCACTATCTACTTCCAAAATGCCTCTTCATTTAGATAACATTTTGTGCAGTCCTTTTATCAAGAAGAATCTATTAAGTATTTCATTGTTAACAGCTGATAATAGTGTTTTTGTTGAATTTCATGCCAATTCTTGGTTCATCATGGACAATCATGCAAATTAGGTGTTGCTTAAAGGAAAAGTGAAGGATGGATTATATCAGGTGCAGTCATCACAAGTACAAGGTGATTGTAATAATTCTCTTAATATTTTGGCTAGAGTAGCTTCTCGTAACAATTCAAAAACACAAAACATATGGAATATGAGACTTGGTTATCCATCATCTATTACTCTCTCAAAAGTATTGTCTCTTTGTAATAAGAAAATTTTAGAAAATCAAACTATTGAGTTTTGTAAAGCCTGCCAGTTAGGCAAATCACATTCTAGGTCATATTCAAGATCTAAAAAATATGCAACAACACCTATTGATCTGATTCATACTGATCTCTGAGGACCAACACCAATACTTTCTCATTCTGGATTTAGGTACTATATTTTGTTCTTACATGATCACACTTGATATACTTGGTTATTTCCTTTGAAGTTAAAATCAGATGCCTTCAATGCTCTTCTTGTGTTCAAATTAATGGTCGAAACTAAGTTTTCTAAAAAGATGAAAGCTCCACAATCTGATTCTAGTGGTGAATTTTGAACTTTCACTAAGTTTCTAGAAGATCATGGGATAAAATTTCAACACTCATGTCCATACGAGCATCAGCAAAATGGACAAGCTGAGAGGAAACACAGATATGTCACTAAGATGGTTTTAACTCTTCTTTGCACAAGCTTCATTACTATTGAAGTACTAGTGGGAGGCTATTCAGACCTCTATTTATCTTATCAACATATTGCCTACACCTGTGTTACAACACCTTTCTCCCTTCCAAAAATTGTTTGGCAAGCTTCTAGATTACATGTCCTTGAGAAGCTTCGGTTGCTCATGTTTTCCTTGCCTAAGACCTTATAAAAAGTCTAAGTTTTAGTTTCATTTTGTTGAGTGTGTCTTTCTTGGATACAATAGTAATCATTAAGGATATGTGTGCTTGAGCAAGTTTGGAAAAATTTACATATCTAGCAATGTTGTGTTTAATGAATAGTGCTTTCGTTATCAAACTTTATTTTGTCCCTCAGAATCTAAATCCAACAGTCTGCCATCTTTTTCTTCCATAAGCCTTCCTAGTACATTTTAAATCACTATTAAGGTTTTCTTCATCTGATTCGAGCCCTATCCACCTTATTTGGATGTTCCTACAACTCAACTACCATCTCTAAACAACTAAAATGGCTTGATTCTTGTTCCATATTCTTCTCCAGATATTCATAAACCTATTCTTCCTTCTCATCCAAGGATCACTTATTCAAAAAGTGGTATATTCAATCCCAAAGCTTATAGTGTTAACACCTGATGAATTAAATGCCTTATATTCAAATGGAATGTGATCTCTTGCTCCTCGTGAGCCTTCTCAAAACTTGATAGGCAACAAGTGGGTTTGAAAGATTAAGTATAATACATATGGCTCAATCAGTAAGCATAAAGCTAGTTTTATTGCAAAAAGTTTTCATCAAAATCCTAGCATTGATTGTAGTGAGACGTTTAGTCCTGTCACCAAGGCATCTATTATCATAGTGTTTATCACTTTGGCAACCCATAGGGGTTGGCCTATCAAGAAATTAGATGTGAACAATGCCTTTTTGAATGGAAATCTAACTGAGAAAGTGTTCATGGTACAACAAGAAGGTTTTGTGGATTCATCGAAACTTGATTATGTTTGTCAGCTACATATGACATTGTATGGTTTAAAACAAGCACCTAGAGCCTGGTATGATAGATTGAAGGAAATGCTTCTTAGCTGAAATTTTTATAATTTTCGTGCTGATACTTCTTTGTTCATATTTCATCAACAGTTTGTCAGTATATATATACTAGTATATGTTGATAACATCTTTATTACTGGAAATGATAGTGCAAAAGTTGTTGAGTTAGTGTTGTTACTGAATTCCAAGTTTGCACTTAAAGATCTCAGTGAATTGAGTTACTTTCTAGGCTTGGAAGTTCATCATGACAGTGATGGGATTCTTATGTCACAAACCAAATATATTGCAAATCTTTTGGCTCAACTAGATTTCCCTCATGCCAAACCTTGTGATAGGCCTGCAACTACTGGAAAACAATTGATTAAAAGTAGTGATATTGATTATTTTGTTGATGCATCATCGTAGCGCTGTGGGTGCCTTGCAATGCTTGTCTTTTACAAGACCTGATATTTCTTTTACTACCAACAAACTTAGTCAGTTCATTTCCAATCCTTCCAACTTGCATTGACAAGCTGTGAAGAGAGTTTTGCCTTAATTGGCACTATCACCCATTTGCTCCGTTCAATCTTCAAGCTTATTTTGATGCAGATTGGGCCTATTCCCCTAATGATCACAAATCTATTGGTGGTTATTATGTGCTCCTTGGATTATGTTTAGTTTCATGGCAATCCAAGAAACAATCGATAGTTGCACGTTCTAGTGCAGAATCAAAATATAGAGCCTTAGCTACAGTTGCCTCTAAGGTTTCCTAGTTACCATCTTTGCTGACAAAAATGCATGTCTCCTGTTTTACTTCTCCCATTATCTAATGCGATAACACTAATGCTCAAGTCGTGGCATCGAATCCTGTGTTTCATTCTCACACCAATTGTATTGAACTTGATGTTCATTTTGTGTGGGATAAGGTTATTAACAGAGAACTTGATGTTCGTTATGTTCCAAAGCTCTAGATGTCTTTACCAAAGCTGTTGCTGTTTCTCAATTTTTCCTTCTCAGATCCAATCTCGAAGTCATTTCACCACCATCTTGATTGCAGGGGGATGTGAAAGCAGCACATTAGGAATGTTCTAGTGTGCCTCAGGTGCAATTTAGTATAGCAGAACATTGGAATAGTTCTCAGGAGTTTGTTAATTTGGTTGCAGTTTTTAGAATCTTGAATTCTTAATTAGTTACAACAACAGATTTCTCTATTGCATAAGTTTTGCTACATGTATAAATAAGAATGTATTCTTTGTATCTTTAGTTGTGGTAACATAAATTGCATTCAAGTCTCTGCTTCATCTCTATTTCTTTGTTTTTCTGCTATGTTTCATTCCTAGTTTTCTGCTTTTCTGTTTCTGTAAATTCTCTCAAGCCTTAATGTTTTCATTAGGTTTTTTAGTTTAAATTCAATATAATAAATTGATGGATTTGTACCTCATGACATAATTTATTTTTTAATGAATGATATGGATTTATTTTATTAAATAATTTTCAAGTATTTGTTATGAATTAATGTTACTTATTAAGTCTCACAAAGTTAGGATAGTGAAAGAGAAAAAGAGAAAAAAACTGTGACACCACCTGCCTCTTGGGTGACCCGCCTATCAATGCAAGACTTGAGGACAATATCGTAATTACACCCTCCAAACTGTGTGGACCCAAGGATAGGGAGGTGGGGTGTTACAAAACTGCTCACCACGAACAAGTTGGAATCCTCTCATTACTACAATGAGAAGGAAACCAAATGCATTTTTAAGGATAACTATACATATCCTCAAATTGACAATATAACCAATGCATAGTTACAATAATATAACCAAATGAATTTGTTCTTGTTTCATTCTACTGTAGCAATTAATGAAATTTATCCAGTACCCCATACAAAAAATTGTGTATGCAAGAAAGTTAACATAGCTTAAGTATCTAGACACTTAAGAGGTAAAAATAGTTTATGAAGTACATCGAATTTCTATGGTATTTAAGTTAGTCAAAAAATTATAATCTAATTGAACTAATTGGTACTACTTTTTACAATTATACAATGTGTTTTATTATAATAATTAATTAAATTTACTCATTAAATTATTCATGACATTATAATAAAATTTTAATTTTTATAATTATTTATAATTTAATTATTAATTTCTTTAGTTAACACATATTTTTATTTACTATATTTCAACAAGAAAATATTAATTATTATGTTAACCTAATTAATTAGTTTTTATTTTTTTAAAATATTCTTATATGTTTTATTTCTCTTTTATTTTTCTTACTTTTATTTTTGTAGTTTGATTTTTCACTATATTTTACCATTTTTATTTTATTATTTTTATATTAATTAAATTATTAATTATATACTAATCTCGTAATGAGAATAATGAATTAAAATAATTTTCATTATTTTTTATTTTGTTATCAACTTTGGAATTTATGGTTTTTTTTAAACTATACTTTACCATATTTTAAGAAAAACATTAATTGCAATATTATTAAACCTATAACATATTCTTTCTTATCTTGTATATGAAATTTTACTTTTATTTTTCAATTTTTTTAAAAAAAATTAGCTATATTTTAATGTACAACAACCCTATAAACATCATATACAAATTAAACATGATTAACAACTATGTACAAAGATATACATTTTTATGCAAATTACATATAAACAACATATAAAAAACGTTTATTTAGTATAATAGAAACTATTTTATACACAAGGAATTAATACATAAAATATATATACATACATACATACATACATACATATATATATATTAATGTCAAGACACTATTTTATACACAAGGAATTAATACATAAAATATATATACATACATACATACAAAATATATATGTATATATTATTAATGTCAAGACACGTCCGATGGTCTGATCAACATAACAACCTAATGAGCTGAACGCACCATTATTCACTTGAATGTTAAGCTCCATCTTCTACATCCATATCACTTTGTATTCACAGCAGAAGTTGTATACATAGCAGAAGTATCGTATTCACATTACTTTTTCTTTGTATAACATAGATACTGTTCAGTCAAGCTACACACCTTTGCCCTCATCTAAGAATATTGAGCCAAAAATAGTAGAAGAATATTGACCCTAAAGAAATCATGGGGCTCAGTGAATAGTAATTGTAATCTATCACTTAAAACAAATATTTTGAAAGCCACATGAATACATGAATAGTGAATATATGCACGTATGCCATCAAGAGCAGGTCAACCTTGAAACTCTTGGGAGCTAGGTGATAAAATTTGAACCTATATTTGCTAGCTATTGCTTACAATAATGCTACTACAACAACACCATGAGCTCATCAAGATACTCACAAATCTAGGCGTGTTCTCAAAAATTTGGAGGAACAATCTGATAAAACTAAGCAATTCATATCACATGAATCAAAAGCATGTATAACACATGAACAATAATAGGTATTAGAATCAAATATATAAGCTAGTAAATTGAATTACTACTCACAACTGATCGAATATCTTTTCTTCTAGACTTCCAACTTCTCTAGCCCTTGAAACCTTGGTTACATCAGTTGTATTAATTACATGGGTTCTAACACTTAGCTCATGCTTATCTTCAATAGTTCAAATTCTTGGTCAACTTTTTGGTCAACCTTTTCATCAATTTGTCTTTGAAAGTCAATTGTGTAAGATTTAGGTGTACTTATCCCAAGATTATACAAGTACACTTGGATTACAAATATAGGTACTATGTACACTATATTCACTACTTATGAGTCAATTTGTAGATTTTTTTTTGTGACTTTATTTTAGATCCAATGGACTTCAACTTTGGTTGAGTGTTTCCTTACCCACTCTATTATCTTTGAGGATTTTTACAAAATGTTCTGAGATTCACAAGTTTCTATTTCATTCAACCAAAGTCATCCCTATTTTGTCCCTATAGAGTTACATGTTCTATGTCATTTTCTTTCCCATTTACTATAGTTAATCCATGTGTTGGATTGCTACCAATTTTTCAAATTATCACTGGACCTCTCAAAGAACCTTCATAATTTTACTTAAGAATTTTTGGACATTATTAGCTATAGCTTCTACATTCATGTTTTACCCTCTGTTGCAGTTGATGGATTAAAAAACTAATACCTTTTCTCCTCTTTAATTTCCTAACTTTCCAAATTTGTATTGTTCTAATTTTTGGACAATCATTAATTACATATCCGAGGTACGTCCACACCGAATTTTGGCCTCAGACAACATTCTTAACATGAGGTTTCATATTCTCAAAGTACAACTAAAACTATGTTTTATGAGCAATCTTACAAACTTGTATCTTGGTGGATTGTGTGTGAGCAATCTACATAGGTAAATGCCATAAAATTTCATAAAATTATTTCTCCTACTTGGGTTTCTAATTTTTAGAAAATCATTAATTAGATATCTGAGATACATCCACATCAAATTTTAGCCTCAGATAACATTCTTCATGGGGTTTTATATTTTCAAAATACGACGACAACCATGTTTTATGACCAGTCTTACAAACCTGTATCTTGGAGGATTGTGTGTGAGTAATCTACACATCCAAATGCAATAAAATTTCATGGAATTATTTCTCCTACCTGGATCTATCTATTGTTCCAACATCAAAAGATTTACAACATTCTAACCCATGTTTCCAATCATGGTTTTGGGCCTCAGTTGAATGGTTTAACTGTCAAAAATTTACTAATTGTTGACTTAGTTGCAAAACTATGAGTTCATCATAATATTCAAATTCCTATTTTATACCTTGTAATCTAGTACTGAATAAAATGAAACAATTCAATTGCATTTAATTAATTTTAAGTGAGAAATGAAAACGGGAGTTGGGACCCATTCTCTAAGTCAAGTGCAGCCCGACCGGCACAGTGGCCCGATAAACTAACTCACCACGTGTAATACTCTAGAACTTTGCGAGTGCGCTACATCGCAGGTAAATATAAACTAAATTGTTTATTTTGCAGAAAATGAGAATTTTAAAATAAAATAAAAAAAATTAAATGAAACATTGGTTCATCAAAATTATTGGTGAATTAAAATTTTAGATTGGTTGAAAAAAAGAAAGAAGATAAATATTAGTCGAGAAATTGTTAAGGAATTAAAGGTCAAAATTGTTTGAGAAATATTGATTGATCGAAATCTTGTTCAAAAAAGATATAATAATAATAATCTTAATAATGATAATAAAATAAGAACCCAAGATTTATCTGAGAATGAAAATGAATTCAAAAACATAATTATTAAAGATATAAATGAGTATTGGGGTAAACAAAAGCTATTTAAATAACTGGAAATATGTCTTTGCAAGTGTCTAAGTGTGAGTAGGATTTAAAGGCAATAATATCATAAGAGGAAATAAAATTATTAAGGGTATAAGTGATTGTTTGGTTAAAATAAATTAATTTAGAGCATTAGGGACATGTTTTAAGAAAAAAAATTCTAGAAAAGTCTTGATTTCGGATTGAATGCATCACAGAAAAAAAAAATAATAATAATAAAAACGAAAAAAAGAAAAGAGAAGAATCTAGAAGATGTTTGAGAAACAGAGAGTTTGGGTCAGTGGTGAGGATGGAACGAACTTGAAAAATCTGGTTTTGGGATGAGGTTGGTCGAACAAATCTGGATTTTGGGACGAAAAATCCTGATTTGAGAAAAGGAAGCCGAAGGAGGAAAGAAGAAGAAGAACAGAGGAATCAGGAAGCATCATGAAGCACAATCTGATTTTTGATTTCTGATTCCAATGCTCATTATAACAGAAGAAGATGGAAGCTGCAGGTTGTTTCGTGATGAAGATGAAATAAGACAAAAAAGGGGATTTTGAGGGTTGGGCGTGATTCAGATCTGGAAAAACAAAAAGAAAAATTTCAGATCTGATATGGTTTGGTTATGAAGAAGATGAAGAACGAGGAACATAGTGGTGATGATGAAAAACATGAAGCAGCTGGTATGAATCGTGAGTGCTGTTGTCTGCTGTCCGTTTTCTGCACAAAGAAGAAGACCGTGATGTGCGTGCGTGTGTGATGACTATGAAGCACAAATGGAAAACCAAAAAAATTTTGGTGTTGTTGCCTTGGGTCTGTGAAGAACAAAAATAGAAGGGTTGCTGGATTTTGATTTGAGGATTTCAGTTTGGGGTTTTGGGTTGGCCGAATGGTGAAAACGAAAGAGGAAGAGAAAAGGAAAAATTTTTTTTCAACTGAACGTGATTTTGTTTGGTTTGTGATTGCTGGTCCGTGATGATCAAGAACGAAAAATCCATCTGTGGCTGGTCATTCTTGCTCATTAGTTCGTGAAGAGCAAGAAGAAGAAAATCTGGTTTATGTGGTTTGGGTTGGTGCGTTCAGCAAATAAATGGAAGAAGTAAACAGTTGATTTTGGTTTATTTTTCTGGCTTTCCAATTGTTAAAGACAGAGAAGACAGTGCCTCATTTTTGAGTTCCAATTCTGTTTTGAAGCTAGATTTGTGTATCATTTTGGGTTGAATCCTTGTTGGATGGGGCGTTTTAACTATGTTCTGGTGGGTAAGTGGAGCAAGGAACGTGATTGCTAATTTTGGCTGAATAGCAAACTGATTTGGGGATTTAATTTCTGGTTTTGGCCGATCGTGAAGCAGAGAAGGGATTAACTGATGGAGGAACCAGATTTCTGATGTGCGTTCTTGATGGTTGAGTTTCTGGTTTCATGTTTACCAAAACAGAGAAATGTGGTTTCAAAAGGCAAATTCTGGTTTTGTTTTGATTAACATCGAAGGCTGCAAGTAGTGATGTTTGGTTGAGAAACTGAAGCATCTTTGAAGTTAAGTGAACGTGAATGTGAACTCCAGCGAGACGAAAAGTCGAAAGCTGCGATGCTTATTTGAACTATTTATTTATTATTTAATTATTTAACTTTTGTAACCTTGAATAAAAAAAATTGTTAGAACCAAAACTATAAAAATAAATTTAACATAAATTTTAATAGTAGAAAACCTGAAAAGAGAATTTAGCATTTAGAAAATTAGATTTAAGAATTTCATCGATAAATGTTTTAGAAAACCTAGATTTCAGAATTTTCTTAATAAAATCTTAAATTAACTAAGAACACTTTTAATATAAAAGATGGATATTAAGAAAATTTAGAAGTTTAAAAAATTTAATTTTTAAGTACATGAAAAAAAAAAGCCTTTGAAAACTTTAAAATCTAGTACGAAAATCTAAACTTAAAATATTTAGAAGGCTTACTTTCTTCATAATTAATTTAATTAGGATATGAATAGAACTACTTAAATTGAAGAAATTAGGAGATTAGAAATTTATCAAATTATTTAAGAAAAAAATCTTAAGATAAGATAATTTTATTTTGGAACTTAGAAATTACGAAATACCTAAGTTTAGATTTAATAATTTGAAGATGAATAATTTATTTTAAAAGAATAACTGATGCAAATTATGGAGTTGATAAAGATGACACAAATAGATTAATTAATGGTGATGATGATGCTTTGCATATTCCAAGAGGACCGATTACAAGGGCCCGTGCCAAGAG
>JAJIYU010011399.1:0-15355 GCA_030144865.1 Tinospora cordifolia
GTGTCACTTGTAAAGTAGCACGGACCCAACCCACATATTGGTTAAGTCCACTGTAAAAAAGAACGGTGGTTAGGTCCAACACTCAAATCAAAGAAACATGGGGGTTGGGGTGTTACACAAGATATGACAGCCTGGCTTCTTCCATTCTTCACTTCTTTAAGACCCACTATGATTGGATCCTACTGTCAACACTAATTGACCTGATCTTTCATCGTCACTCTTGGTGCCTTCATTCTGCTTTATTCTACCATGCAAGTACAGATTAAGAGCCACCCTTTTTTCTATAGCTCACTACATCAAAATCATGTAAAATTTCCTTTCTGGTGGCAAAACATTCAGCAAAATAAAACATGAACATTCCATAATCACACTCATCTTGTTCTGGTAGATTGTTAACCACTTGCACCTTGAGCGGCTCTTTCCCAGGTCTATCTTTTTGGTCAACTTTTGATTCGTAAAATCCAATCATCTCGAGATAAAAAGGAAGAGTGGTGGAATAAGCTTGTGCAATCACCCTAAGGCTTATAAGACGTCCACATCAGTATGAATTTTTGAAAATTCTAAATAAATATAAAAATGATTGAAAACTAGTTTTTAATGATCATTGTATGTTATTTAATAAAGATAAAATAAATTAGAACATTCGGATAGCTAGAACCGTGTGAAAATTGAGAAACCGGGAACAATGACGTACAGACCGCAATCCACATGGGTCCGACCACAGTCCTTGGAGAGAAAAGTCCGTGAAGAGTGCAAAAAACACTGTGGACCACAGTCTTATAAGAAGACTGCGGTCATCAGTGAAAAAGTGCAGAAAACAGAAACTAGGTCACATGGTGACCGCGGTCCGTAAAGTGTCGACCGTGGTCCATAAAGGGATGACCAATGTCCATAAAGTAAAGACCGAGGTCCATAAAGAGAAATTTGTCCGAGGATCGAGGTCCGTCTGACGCCAACCACAGTCCGTGTGCGAGCCATATAAATGTTTCAAGCTCTAATTTTCTCATTATGCACTGAAATGAGTCAGGATTCGGAGAGGAGCGACAAGGGGAGATTTGAAGGTAAGTTTCCAAATTTTCTTTGAGTTTCCTTTAAGATTTAATCTCATACATGAGTAGCTACTAATGGTAAGCGAATCAAAGTGATGAAGATCCATTTATGAACCTTGTGTTGTAGGTTTAGTGGCTAGAAACCATGCCAAATGGGATAAACTATTGTTTATTCTCTGGTATGTGTGTTTGGACACTAGTATGATGGATTTAGCATGGTTGTATAGTGGTAGAAATGAAGGGATTGATTTCATTGAAACAAAATTCCTTTTTTTAAGGCTTAATCAATGGATTTTGGTGAATAAACCATGTAAACAACCATTCTTTAGTTGGTTTATGTGTCTAAATCAATGTTGGGTGTCCAATACGCTAGATTTAAGTGTTAAACTGGATTAGGAATCACAAGTATGTTGTGCACGTGTGAAATCCTACTATTGGGTGAAAAATTGTGTGTAGACTGTGGTCCACACCGTACTGATTGTTGTCAATGGACAGAGATGTTATTTTTGGAGTATTTTGGGTACACTCTAAAGCAATGATTGATAACGGACCCTTAGGTCGGGTTAGATGTGCATTAAAAGCCAAAAGTAATGTATTATTACCACCTAGTGATGCAGATTGACGGTATTAGGCTGCAGTGCGAGAGGTGACGATCCAGCGGCGTTTCGGCATGTACAGTGGGGTTGATTATCTCTTCTTCACTCTTTAGTATTATGCTGATGTAGGATACGGAATATGATCTATGTTTAAATTCTTGTACTTAGTATCATGCTAGGAATGTATGCCTTGGGTGGATTGATTAACATGACATCCTAATGTCTGGTTACTCGCTTTCTAGTACTAGGATATTATGATCAGCTTGGTGTTCATTTGCTTTCTTTGCTTAGGTTAGCATTTTGATTAAGCATGTTTGTATGTTGTGTGGAATGAAAACTATGATTTTGAAACTAAGGAACATTAAAGGTTTATTAAGAACTCCACGTACCAGGGCGATGAACGGGCACTGGTGGCACATCGCGTTGAGGTTCTCCAGATGTCCTAGGACGTCATCGTGGGTATCCCCAACTAAGCCAAACTGCGAGCGACCGTATGAGACCCACGAATTTGGAAAGTCATGAGGATTTTTCCCTTGGTTTTAGTATCTTCTTGGGTCGTGGTCTTAGAGGTTGACTTCTGTGTTATAAAGATGTCGTGCCTGATTGTGTTCAAGACCACAACCGGGATACTGAGGGTGGTTCACTCTTTCAGTTAATTCCTAATATTAGATGGTAAATTCCTGATATTAGAGTGCAACGGATAAACTGACTAAGTGTTTGAAACACCCCTAATGATTTGAAACTGTTTGCATGTTTTGTATGCTCATTTGTATAATGCTATTAATGTGTAGGGGAGATCCACTGGGTTTTTGAGCTCACCCCATTTTTTTTTATTTTACAAGTACTCATGAGCCCAACACTCAGTGAGGATGCAGACCGGAGACTGTAAGATTTGTGTAGAGAGAGTGTGTGTTATGTTTGTTAAATTGTCTCTCTATTTGGAATAGTTTTCTATTATGTATATTTTGGATTTGGGACAGAGGGTCATGTATCATATTTTTGTAAATATATCTACAGGGTTGTTTTACTATCTTGAACATTGTTTATTTTGATTAATGAACTGATGATTTTAGATATTGTATGTAAATAATGTTTAATGATTTGGAAAGATTTGATCCGAAAAGTTCTTCCGCTACTATTATCTTGATTTCCAGTATAAATGTAATTTTGAACATCCGGTGAATTTGATTTGAAACGAATTGCTTAGTGAAGCATTGATAAAATGATTATTTGACATTAAGAAATGATTTAAACCTCTTGTATAGAGGTAGATAGAAAGATAGATGATGATAACTGTCGCACACCCGGGGCCTCGGCGAACCACGCGCCGAGCTTGGAGCCGTGCGATGCCCGACGACGGGGCCTTACATTGACAAACACGACGTCTGATCCGAGGGTCGGGGTGTGACAGAGTTTTGGTATTAGAGCTCAGTGTTCGACAACACTAGGCACGACTAGATTTTTCCTGGCCAAGTAATGCCAGATAGAACTATTTTCATAATAATGTTATTGAATTGAAAAAAAAAATTCACCGGATTTGATTTTCACTGGAAATGATTTCAATCTGATTTTTTTTTTTTGGAAAAGAGAGTTAATGAAAGAAATTCACTAGTAACTATGTGGCCAGAAGTCAAGAAAAGATTTAGGTGATGTCAGGTGCTCAAGTGACCATTCGCAGACGGATTTGAGTACGGGTACCCTGTGGATGGAGTTCTACTCCCTGCAAGAAATGTTCTTCAATTGGATAGTAGCCTTGTAGATGGAGGCTTTACTCCCTGCGAGTGATGCGCTTCTTTTGGATAGTAGCCCAATAGGATGAGTTTTACTCTCTGCGAGTGTTGCGCTACTTTGGAAAGGATCCGAGGAAACTTGAGACCGAGGGCGTCACATAGCAGTGAGAATGAGTCGGATTGGTGACTCAACCGTTGAGTCAACAATCCCAGTCTTGTAACCCTAGGTTTAGGGAAGACCAGGTGATGTTTTGAAGATAGTGGATCTCAATAAAAGCTTTTAGGACATAAGCTAGAGACATATAACGTGAAAACGTACACTTGTTTTGGTCATGACTCGATTCAAGAGGATCCTGTATCCTTTGGGGTATGGAGGAATCCTGGATTCAAAGAATGACGGACCATGTATGGTGAGTGATCGATTCTTGGGCAGAACATGTACGCACTGTATTCTACTGGTATGGGACGGTCGCGTATGGTGGGTCTTGCGTCTGCTTTAAGGAGCGAGACACTTGCAAAATTGTAATGGGCGATGAACGGACTCTTTGAAATAACTTGCACGCACTGTATTCTACTGGTATGGGACGGTCGCGTACGGTGGGTCTTGCGTCATCCTTGGAGACCGGGATTTGGCATAAATATATACTAGCAGTAATGGAACAAGGATTCCATTATGCCAGCGTGCATTGTTTGGTTGATTGTTGGGTGTTTGCTTTGGATATATGTGACATCACTATTTTGAGTATTGACACACAAGTTCCTGTACCCAGAACTGAATAAAATGCTGTCGACTTAGAAGCATAAAACCCTAGGCAATTGAAACATATCGAGAACCTAGAGACATAAAATTAGAGTCACAGTAGCACGATGAACACGAAGGGTATAGGTGAGTTGAAATGAATGGCTATTATCACAAGTCATGGTATCCAGCTTAAAGTAATAATGTAGTTATATTCATTTAAATTATTGAATTGTCTGCTATATTATGATTACACTGTTGGATACTGAAAGTGTGCTTTTGACTTGAAGATAATTCTGAGAGTTAAAGGACGAGGTAGACTTCGTAGGGGCAAGTCCAGGGGTGAGGCTACTGAAGAGCCAGTACAGACAGAGGAGGGTGTTACTGAAGCGGTGGCGCCAGCTGCCATTATAGTATCCCCAAAGGCTCTTGCAGATATGATACAGAGAGCATTGGATAGGGCCATGACGAGTTGGTACCTGACAGAGTCTTCTCAGCCTCCCATACAACCTCTAGTACCTACACAGACGTCTACACCAGCGTCTGTACCTGATGAGACAGCGATTCCAGTGATAGTACCCCTTGAGAGTCCAGCACAGACGGCTAGCAAGTCCGCCAGTTATGATAAAGAGCAGAAGGACCTAGCTATAGAGTTTCAAAAGCTACGTCCTAGCCTATTTGAGGGACAGGCAAATCCTATTGCAGCAGATAGATGGTTCATAGAGATGGATAAGCATCTGACGCTATTAGGAGTGACTGGACCGAGGAGAGTAGCTTTCGCAGTACATCAGATGGTGGGACCAGCCTACCATTGGTGGAAGATGATAGTGGCAGATCCAACCATTGATGAGAAAGTGATGACCTGGGATGAGTTACAAACATTGTTTTATGATACTTTTTTCTCGTCAGCATAGAGGTCCCAGATGCGATCAGATTTTATCAGGTTGACGCAGAGGACATTGACTATGATAGAGTATGAGCACAGGTTTACATAATTGTCGAGATTCTGCCCAGAGATGGTGGTAGATGAGTTACTGAAGACGGAGAAGTTTATACAGGGTTTGAGGATGGAGATTAGGAGAATAATCATGCCTCTGAGACTGACTACTTTCAGAGAGGCGGTTGTCCGGGCCCAGCATGTAGAGAGAGATATAGAGTTTGGGCAGTCGCTCAAGAGTAGACAGAAGAGACCGTATTCAGGTCAGACATCTGGATCCCTGCAGTAGAGGAGAGACTGACGACGACCATCTAGAGCACCTACTACTAATGGTCAGGTCCAGACTTCAGGACAGCAGCAGCGGATCGGATCAGGTCAGATTAGCACTGAGCAAAGGTAGCAGGCCAGGAAGTTAGGATTGTGTTTCTCGTGTGGCCAGCAGGGACATATGGTTAGAGATTGCCCTACCAGATCTCCAGCACTAGTACAGCAGCAGTCAGGGTAGGGACAGAGTACTCGGCTGCAGCAGAGGCAGACACGGTCCCAGACGAGACAGAGAGAGCAGGCCAGACTATATGCAGCAGAGGCCTAGA
Organism: Tinospora cordifolia; assembly: GCA_030144865.1. NCBI lineage: Eukaryota > Viridiplantae > Streptophyta > Magnoliopsida > Ranunculales > Menispermaceae > Tinospora > Tinospora cordifolia. Next base: position 5,645 of record JAJIYU010011399.1, read on the forward strand.
CAGCCCCGACTCTTGCGGTTGATGGTACATTTTTGTTGTTTGGTGTTGCTGTGCATGTCTTGTTTGATTCTAGTGCCACACGGTCTTTTATTTCAGAAGATTTGGTGAGTAAATTAAGACTTGTCACAAGCCCATTGGCAGTACCATTGGACGTTGCCACGCCGATAGGTGAGACAGTGAACTCAGGGAAGTATTGTGGAGTTGAGTTCAAATTTGGAAACCAGCTGATTCCCGCTGATCTGTGCTTACTCCATTTCAGTGGCTACGACGTGATATTGGAGATGGACTAGTTGACCCAATAGAAGGCACAGGTTGATTGCCAGAGGACGAGAGTTACTATACAGTTGTCATCAGGAGAGACCTTAAGGATTGATGGGGATATTCGGAAACTGCCTAGGAGTCCTACACTTGCCTTGTTTTATGCCATTCAGTAGAAGGGAGACTTCAGGCAACTAGCGAATGAGGATGCAGAGGGGACCACAGATATTTATAGTATTCCTCTGATACAGGATTACATAGATATATCCAGAGGATCTACCTAGACTTCTACCTCACAGACAGGTAGAGTTTAAGATTGAGTCGCATCCACCATATAGGATGGCACCTGTGGAATTGATAGAGTTGAAGAATCAGTTGGACGAGCTCATGGCGAAGGGATTCATCAGATAGAGTGAGTCACCATGGGGAGCTCTAGTCCTATTTGTGAGGAAAAAAGACGGTTCCATGAGGCTATGCATAGACTATCGGAAGCTAAATAGTGTTATTATCAAGAACATATACCATTTACCACAGATTGATGACCTCTTTGATCAGCTCAGTGGAGCATAATACTTCTCAAAGATAGATCTGAGTTCAGGGTATCATCAGCTGAGGATCCTGGAGTCTGATATACATAAGACAACCTTCAGGATGCGGTATGGCCACTTGAGTTCACGGTAATGCCATTTGGTTTGACTAATGCTCCATCCGCGTTTATGGACCAGATGAACAGAATATTCAGTCGTTTTCTTGACTAGTTTGTAGTAATATTTGTTGATGACATTTTGGTATATTCCCGATCAGAGACTGAGCACATACAATACTTGCGGACTGTTATGAAAACACTGAGGCAGAATAAATTATATGCCAAGTTTAGCAAGTGTAATTTCTGGATGAAGCAGGTCAAGTTTCTTGGCCATGTGGTCTCAGCACAGGGAATAGCAGTAGACCCGGAGAAGCCGCGAGCGATATCCGACTGGCAGCAACCCACTACAGTAATAGAGATCAGGAGTTTTCTTGGGTTGGCTGGGTACTACCGTAGGTTTATCGAAGATTTCTCTAAATTGGCAGGTCCAATGACTAAGCTAACTAGAAAGGACGAGAAATTCATTTGGAGTAAGTAGTGTGTGCAGTCCTTTCAGGAGCTTAAGCAGAGGTTGCCTACAACACCAGTACTCATCACACCTATCCCTGGTGTGAGGTATACCTTGTGCACTGATGCATCCCTTAGCGGATTAGGTGCAGTGCTGATGCAGCAAGGACAACCAGTGGCTTATGCTTCACGGTAGCTGAAGCCACATGAGCTGAATTATCCGACGCACGATCTGGAGCTTGCAGCGATCGTGTTTGCGCTGAAGATATGGAGGCACTATCTATATGGTGAGAGTTTTGATCTCTACTCAGACCATAAGAGCCTCAGGTACATATAAACTCAGAAGGAACTAAACCTTTGGCAGAAAAGGTGGATTGATTTCCTTAGTGACTATGATTTTCAGTTGCACTATCATCCTGGCAGGTTGAATGTAGTTGTTGATGCTCTTAGTAGGAAGTTGAGATGGAGGGATGAAGTGGGTCAGATGTATCAGCTGATTAGTAAATATAATCTGGGTGTAGCTACAGATGATACATGAGCATATCTGTATGCAGTGACTTGCCATCCAGACATTTTACTCCAGATCAGAGATGAGTAGAAATCTGACGTATGGATTACAGAGCTGATAGAGGGTGTCAAGGAGGGCAAGCACACAGATTTTCTTCTTGACACAGAGGGTGTGTTGAGATTAGGGAACCGACTATGTGTTTTCAATTCTGGACAGGCCAAAGGAACCCTAATGGATGAGGCACACTTGAGTAAGTACACTATGCATCTAGTGGGCGACAAGATGTACCAGAACTTGAAGAAAACTTTTTGGTGGAAAGGAATGAAGAGGGACATTGCAAGATATGTCTCCCGGTGTCTGGCTTGTCAGCAAGTCAAGGCTGAGTATAGGAAACCATTGGGTTTATTACAGTCACTTTCGATTCCTGAATGGAAGTGGGACAGTATAGCGATGGATTTTGTTAGCAGCTTCCCAAGAAGTCTTAAAGGGGAAGATACCGTTTGGGTCATAGTAGATCGATTGACTAAGGTGGCACATTTTCTACCTATTCTGTCTACGGATGCAGTGAGTAAGTTGGAAGAGCTTTATGTGTGAGAGATTGTGCGATTGCATGGTGTTCCCAGTACCATAGTGTCAGATAGAGACACCAGATTCACGTCTCAATTCTGGCAGAGTCTACAGAAAGAATTGGGGAGCAGATTGACCATGAGCACAGCCTTTCATCAACAGACAGATGGGCAATCAGAGAGGGTCATACAGATATTGGAGGATATGCTGAGAGCATGTGCCCTTGACTTTAGAAGAAATTAGAGTAAGCATCTACATCTTGTCGAGTTTGCATATAGTAACAGTTATCAGGCAAGCATCTAGATGGCTCCATATGAGGCACTGTACGGTAGACCCTGTAGATCACCATCCTATTGGGCAGAGTTTGAAGACCAGGTACTCACTGGACCCGAGTTGATTGAGGAGATGAACCAACAGGTGAAGCAAATCCAGAAGAGACTAGCTATAGCACAGAGCAGGCAGAAGAGCTATGCTGACAGGAGGAGAAGACCTCTAGAGTTCCAAACCAGTGATCAGGTATTTTTAAAGATTAGCCCACAGAAGGGAATCAGACGGTTTGGAGTAAAGGAGAAGCTAGCACCACGGTACATTGGTCCGTTTGAGATCATTAGATGGGTTGGTGCATGCACTTATGAGCTGGTTTTGCCGAATAGATTGTCCTCGGTACATAATGTGTTGCACGTTTTGATGCTCCGGAAGTACGAACTAGACTCATCTCATGTCTTGCATCTAGATGAGATCGTAATTCGAGATGATGCTACTTACGAAGAACCAGCAGTACAGATCCTTGATCGTAAGGTGCAACGTCTCGGGACTAAGGACATTCCTTTAGTCAAAGTTCGGTGGAGGCATCATAACCTTGAGGAAGTGACCTAGGAACTTGAGAGTGAGATGTAGAAGAAATACACAGATCTTTTCGCCAGGACAGATTGATTGGACACATTGCTCAGGTACTTTTCATTTAAATTTCGAGGACGAAATTTCTTTTAAGGGGGGTAGATTATAATCACCCTAAGGCTTATAAGACGTCCACGTCAGTATGAATTTTTAGAAATTTTAAATAAATATAAAAATGATTGAAAACTAGTTTTTAATGATCATTGTATGTTATTTAATAAAGATAAAATAAATTAGAACATTAGGATAGTTAAGAAACGTGCGAAAATTGCAAAACCGGGAACAATCACGTACAGATAGCGGTCCACATGGGTCCGACCACGATCCTTGCAGAGAAAAATTCGTGAAGAGTGCAAAAAACACTATGGATCGCGGTCCTTATAGGAAGACCGCGGTCATCAGTGGAAAAGTGCAGAAAACAGAAACTAGGTTACATGGTGATCGCGGTCCGTAAAGTGCCGACCGCTGTCCATAAAGGGATGACCGAGGTCCATAAAGTGAAGACCAAGGTCCATGAAGAGAAATCTGTCCGAGGATCGAGGTCCGTCTGACGCTGACCGCGGTCCGTGTGTGAGCTATATAAATGTTTCAAGCTCTGATTTTCTCATTTTGCACTAAAACGACTCGGGATTCGGAGAGGAGGGACAAGGGGCGATTTGAAGGTGAGTTTCCTGATTTTCTTTGAGTTTCCTTTAAGATTTAATCTCATACATGAGTAGCTACTAATGGTTAGCGAATCAAAGTGATGAAGATCTGTTTATGAACCTTGTGTTGTAGGTTTAGTGGCTAACAACCAAGCCAAATGGGATAAACTATTGTTTATTCTCTAGTATGTGTGTTTGGACACTAGTATGATGGATTTAGGATGGTTGTATGGTGGTAGAAATGAAACGATTGATTTCATTGAAACAAAATCCCGTTTTTAAGGCTTGATCAATGGATTTCGGTGAATAAACCATGTGAACAACCATTCTTTAGTTGGTTTATGTGTCTAAATCATTATTAGGTGTCCAATACGCTAGATTTAAGTGTTAAACTGGAGTAAGAATCACGAGTATGGTGTGCACGTGTGAAATCCCACTATAGGGTGAGAAATTGTGTGTAGATTGCGGTCCACACCATACCGATTGCCATCAATGGACAGGAATGTTATTTTTGGAGTGTGTTGGGTACACTCTAAAGCACTGATTGATAACGGACCCTAAAGGTCAGGTTAGATGTGCATTAAAAGCCCAAAGTAATGTATCATTACCATCTAATGATGCAGATTGATGGTATTGGGCTGCAGTGCGAGGGGCGATGATTCAGCAGCATTTTCGCATGTACAGGTGGGGTTGTTTATCTCTTCCTCACTCTTTAGTATTATGCGGATGTAGGATACGGAATATGATCTATTTTAAATTCCTATATTTAGTATCATGCTAGGAATGTATGCCTTGGGTGGATTGATTAACATGACATCCTAATGTCCGGTTACTCACTTTCTAGTACTAGGCCAAACTAAGCCAAACTGCGAGCAACCCAACTAAGCCAAACTGCGAGCGACCGTATGAGACCCTCGAATTTGGAAAGCCGTGAGGATTTTTCCCTTGGTTTCAGTATCTTCTTGGGTTGTGGTCTCAGAGGTTGACTTCTATGTTATAAAGATGTCGTGCCTGATTGTGTTCAGGACCACAACTAGGATACCGAGGGTGGTTCACTCTTTCAGTTAATTCCCAATATCAGATGGTAAATTCCTGATATTAGAGTGCAACGGATAAACTGACTAAAAGTTTGAAACACCCCTAATGATTTGAAACTGTTTGCATGTTTTGTATGCTCGTTTGTGTAATGCTATTAATGTGTAGGGGAGATCCACTGGATTTTCGAGCTCACCCCATTTTTTTTTACAGGTACTCATGAGCCCAGCGCTCAATGAGGATGCAGAGCGGAGATTGGAGGATTTGTGTAGAGAGAGAGTGTGTTATTTTTGTTAAACTGTCTCTCTGTTTTGAATAGTTTTCTATTATGTATATTTTGGATTTGGGCCGGAGGGTCATGTTTCATATGTTTGTACATATATCTACAAGACTATTTTACTATCTTGAACATTGTTTATTTTGACTAATGAACTGATGATTTTGGATATTGTATGTAAACAATATTCAATGATTTGGAAAGATTTGATCCGAAAAGTGCTTCCGCTACTATTATCTTGATTTCCAGTATAAATGTGATTTTGAACATCCGGTGAATTTGATTTGAACATCCAGTGAAGCATTGATAAAATAATTATTTGACATTAAGAAATGATTTAAACCTCTTGTATAGAGGTAGATAGAAAGATAGATCATGATAACTATCGCATGCCCAGGGCCTCGGCAGACCACACGCCGAGCTTGGAGCCGCACGACACCCGACGACGGGGCCTTACATTGACAGACACGACGTCCGATCCGGGGGTTGGGGTGTGACAACTTGAACTGCCTCCATTGATGCAGCATCAACAGTAGGAGTACACAGGGAATTGTAAACATATATGCAACCCTCATTAATGGTGATGCAACCTAGTATCCAGTGGAACGCAGCCACAACATTAATAGGAAAAATGACGTAGTCAACATTAGACCACAGAATTTTGTAGTACATGTAGTGCCCTAGCATATACTTTATAACTACCATCTCATCGCCTAACACAGATGCATCCTTCTCTTTTTCGAATCTACCATAAGCAGACTACAACTTTTGATGGAAAAAGTTGTCTGTCATTGTACACTTCATCTTAATCGATTCGTCATACTTGTTTTTCTTGTGCAAGTAATAGAACATCACATCTACATGCTGCCAATACAAAATTTCTAAATTAAAATAAAAGATTTGGGTAATGAATGAAAATTGTATAATCATGAAACATTCAAAACATAACAAGTATGATGTTTGTATAACATCTCATTATACTAAAATAATAAACATAACGAAGTTTAAGAACATGTTACATAGATGACATTAGTATCATATCAGTATAATATGTACACAAAATAACATAATATAGTTTAAGGACATGGAATATATAGGTAAAATTGGTATCAAATCAGTATAATATGTGTATACAGACATTGCAAAGTGTCCAAAACCCTATATTTTGGTATCATGTTGGTATATTATCAGTATAATATCGCTAAGCAATAATATCAAGTGCAAAAAATTAAACTTACAGAGCAGGAGATAGGCTGGCCTGGGGTGATCAATGTGTAAAACCATTCCTTATCAGTGATATCAGCGATTGAAAAATCAAAAGCTAGATTTAGATTGTTCTCATGATCATGGTATACTTTATTTGACCTAAATAATGTGACAGATTTTAATATTAATGTATTATAAATAACAACAATATTCGGAATGTAAAGTTGATCTCTAGGAAACTTACTTCGAGCGCTTCAGCCGACCCTTTTGAATCCACCCATCAAACTCAACTACAACACTGCTGTCTATATCTTCAAGCAGACAGATGTTTAAGGGGGATAGTCGTCCCTTCACAATCTCCTTTCCTTTACGTTTATCTTCAACAGGACGCCTCCCCTTTTAATTAACTATAGGAGATAGAAGAAGTGGAATGTGATCTTCAGTAGAGACGGCTGAAGTCGCAACATTGACGGCCGACTCAACAATTTCATCAATTGTGGTTTCTAGTTCATAATCAACAGGTGCATGATCTTTTGATTCATCCTTGTCAGCAACCTGGGTCAATGAAATTAAATGAGAAATGTCCTAAAAGCAGATAAATTAAGGACAGTTAGATTCATAAAAACTATAAAAGCATAATCTTGAATTAATAAAAGAATCGTATTCATGATCCTACCAGGGTTGATGATTTTTTTCTTCCTTCTTTCACCTTCAGTTATTGTTGAGTCGGGCTTTAACATGAAAATGTATAATATTAATGGATAATTGAAATTAAATGTAAATAACAAATCACAATCCAAATAAAGTGTCCAAAATTACCTTCCTCTTTTTGTCGGTATCACTAATAATCTCTTGCAATGCCGTCAAAATCTGACTTGCAGCTTCAACATCTGTACATTTTTCCCTACTAGCAGATTCTTCTTCACAGTCTTCTACTTTATTTACATCATCTTTCTACATGAAAAATAAAAAATTTGGTGAGCCGAATGAATGTATAGAGTTGGTATAACATCAATATACACAAGGAAATAGTAGATAACAACAAGCCTACAGTATATAATATATTATACTCATGGTATAATGTAGGTATGTAAATGGTATACTACTATCATATTATTACTATACTGCAATGAAAGTCTAAAATAATTCATTGATTTTGAAGCTTGGAACATTTACCTTTCGCAATAGAGATTTCAGATAATTAATTTCTTCAAAAATCTTATCGAAACCCTCTTCAACATTATTTTGATCTCGTTACAACAATTGCACTGTCTTCCAAGTATGCTCATGGTTGCGGCAACCTTATTTACAGGAATATTACCGCCAATAGTTTTATTTATAGGAGACGCCAAAAGAAAAATTTGGGGATCAACAAAAACATCATAATCTGAAAATTGATGTTCGCCCCTATCTTGTTTTGCATTCAAGTCATCCATGAATGGCTGGAGTAGCTCATTGGGGCTTGCTACAAAACTTTTAAATTGAAAATAGCCAAATATGAAATCATATGAAATTTGATAACAAAGAATAGTTCAATTATAATATAAATATTGTGTTTATATAATATATGATTAAATACATGAAAAATTACCTTATTAACAGACAAATTATTTAGCACCTTCTCTCTGTTCTTGAAATTGGGCGTGCCAATGCAGGTCCAGTTTAGAATATGAGATAATCCATTGATATATCGATTGGCAAACAAACCATCAGTATCAACAAAACACTCATAAAGCCAAACTTATAATGTGATTGGGAACCCAAGAAGCCTGTACATGATCAGGTATTTGCCCCTTCCAGCTTCCAGTCGGATTGCTTTCCCTGCAAAATTACCCTTCATGGATCTATTTTTGTGTCAAAAAGAGCCATGCCCTAGGAATAATCCATGTATTCACCAGTTTGTACAAGTTTAAAATCAACTTCATTTTTAAACTTTTTCCTTTTATTAGGAAATAAAAAACAATTAATAAAGAACAAAACTGTAATTTTCACAGCATCATCATCATTCTCTCATACCTTATTTGTAAATGCGTTAACTATACATTTCTTATTTATATGTGCCACTCCCTTAAATTATTTATCCTTCAAAATTTGACCCTCAAAACCAGTTGTAATGTTTCTGGTTTTTCTGGTGCATTTCAAACCCATTATCATTGCAAATTCAACTATGGAGAATTCTACAATAATGTTATTGAGATTGAAGACCAGAATAGACTCATCTTCTTGAACAACCTCTCTCAACAATATGTTATGAAAAATTTGAGGTTACCAAAGCAACTGCTTCATATAAAAAAAGTGGCCAAAATAAGTCTCCCGGAACTTGAGCAGTTGGTAATCGGTCAGAGTGGAAATCAACATGTTGTGTGCGTTCAAGTTAGTCAGGCACCCAATCCTGGTTGAGTATCTATCGTCAGGTTTAACAATATATTGATATTCTTGCAACAGTATAATACCAGAATAACATATTAAAAAGTGTATAATAACAAAATAAAAAGGTGAATAATATCAGAATAATCATTCTAATGAATATAAATCATTATACATCTTTATATTAGAAAAAACATTATAATAGTATAGCATCTTTATACTCTATTATCGTAGTTCAAAGAAAGTTGAACAGACCACACAATTATTCACTATTACATTTAGACGAATACGAATACAAGATTCGGAAGAGTGACATTTACGTTCGTCGTGTTGGTAGAGGATGAACACTCGTTCTTCATTGTAACATTAGAAATTCCAAATAAATGAATAATTGAATCGAAAAATGAATCGAAGAAGACAGAGGGATTAGGGAACAAAAATGAAAACAACTTGAATCGTAAGCTGAATAGCAAGGATGTGATTTGCGCGCATGTATTTAGATATATATATATATATATATATATATATATATGTGTGTGTGTATATATATATATATATATGTACGATAATTCTAAATGAATAATACGGGTATAACATAAGAATACTACATGTATAATATTTAGAATTATCGTACATATATATATACATGCGCGCAAATCACATCCTTACTATTCAGCTTACGATTCAGGTTGTTTACATATATATGTATATATATATGTGTGTATGTATATATATATATATATGTATGATAATTCTAAATGAATAATACGGGTATAACATAAGAATAGTACATGTATAATATTTGTATATATATATATACACACATATCTATACCTATATATATGTACATATATATACA
>JAJIYU010011400.1:0-15412 GCA_030144865.1 Tinospora cordifolia
TACTCTGGTTCATTCTAAACCTGCACAAACACTGAAAACCTTTCTCGGACATTATATTCATATAAAATAATATTAAAACATGCTAAAATGATGCAACGATGCTCTAAATGCTTATTATACTAAATATAAGCAAATACACTACATTTTCTATCATATTAATGCACATTATACGTAAAATACGTATAATATAATTAATCTGCTATGCAACTAACAGTTACATGTAAGGGACTGTATATAATTAACTTTCATTTGACTTAAATTTCTACTGTGATTATTTGTTTAACTACTTCTACATCTTTGGTGATTACTCTGATGATGTAGTATATGGGGTGTAAAGGAGGCTTAACAGTATTTTGGCAAACTCGGATTGCGAGTGGGTTTACTAGGGCACTATATCGGTCGGTTTGCCCTTCACCCTACGGAAGGGTTTCTGACAGATTTTCAATAATGACAATAAACATCATCAATCTAATCATTTTGTGAACAACTACGATAAGTCTTGACAACAATATTTAAATCATCACTAAAAATTTGATGACACTTTATTGATCGTCATTATTTTTTAGTTGTGATAAATAAATATTTAGTTTATAAATGTGTTTAATGACAAATCAAATTCATTAAGAATTATGGATAATTATTGACAAATTATTTTGTCATTTAAAAAAATTGCCCACACAATAATAAGATAGACAAATATGATATGCAAAAGTCACTAATGGCATTTAGTAACAAATTTTTGTTGCAAATATTACTGAAGAACATCATAATTTCATTACCGTTAATTTTTAAGAACCAAAAAAAAATCATTATTTTTAATTAGCACTAAAAAGATTACAAGTTTAACATTATTACCTATCACAAAATAAAGTTTTTGAAAAATTCTAATTGTCACGACAAAATGTATGGGAGGCGGGGTCTTACACAACTTGTGATTAATCATTAATTTATACAAGTTGTGATTAAAATAAAAATATATGTAATGATTAACAATTAGAATTTTTCACAACTTGTATAAATGTACTAAAAAATAATCATTATTTTTAATTAGCACTAAAAAGATTACATATGTACATTACATATATTTTTATTTTAATCACAACTTGTATAAATGTACATATGTAAGACCCTGCCTCCCATTCCCCGGGCTCATGTAGCTCTGAGGGCACTATTACCCGCACTGCCCTTGTTTCTTTCCTTTCTTGGATATTAGGCCGCCCGGGAGGCAAGCCCATGTTACGCTAAGCTTTTTTCTTTCTTAGTCTCAAATTCAATAGACATCGTGTGTACTTTTCTTTATACACTATATATATATATATAAGCTTTTTTTCTTAATACAGCAAAACAAATATTCAAAATTTAAATAAAACGATTTGGACCAACACGCCTATAATGAAATAAAATGACCTAAATATCTCTCAAATAGCCTTGACATTTAATTTTCTGAAATATTAAAGAGGAAGGGTTAGCTTACGCGCCCAATAGATCATTCTAAACATTTAACTTGTTATCTTAATCAAACAAACCAAGCATATCAAAACACTTTTGTATATTAGGTGATGCAATAACTTTCTTATTTATTGTTGACATTAAGACTCAAAGGACTTTCTCCTCGATATTCCCCATTAGGTTTGGAATCGCGACTTTAATTCAGAAACCCTATCTCACAGGTGAAATCTTCACTTGACTTACAACCCCTCGCAACAAGACCCTCAGTTACCTCTTCAGGTTGGGAAATACCTACGGCGATTACCCTCATCATGCTAGTATGTGGTTTAAAACTTACTTTAAGTTTTTTCTTTTTGTGAAAAATCATGCAATAATCTGATTAAATCAATAATATAACATGTGGGCATGGCGTGGACCATTGAACATCATTTATAGCATAGTTCATACATATCATGCATAATTCATAAATTCTAAGTAAGCATAATCATGGCATGGCATCAAAGCAAACATGCATATCAATAAAAAAATTTTCGAACAATCATCTTAAAAATACAAACACACATGCAAGATCTATTTAAATCAAAATAATGAGATAAAGGCTAAAAATCACTTCCACATCAAAACACAATTCCTTCTAAACCTTCTGAGCTACTCTCAAATCTTTTTCCTTGCTAGCACTAGATTTGTGTAGCACTCTGTTGGTAATACACTACTAGCTGTTTAGAACAGCTCAAGAGAGGAAACTACATGCCAAGAAGGAGGCAGAAAGAGCAAGAAATGTTTTGTTAGTTCTTGCTGGGATGAAAAAGAATGATAGAGGAAGAGGATTTATATAGAGTCTTCTAAGGGCAAGGTTCGCAATTTTTGGATTGTTTTCAGATATGAAAGTTTCCATTTTCATTAGGTTTTGGCGGCCTCTGAAAGAACAATGCCTTTTAGGTTTTTTCCTAGGGTTTTCAAGGCTTTTTTTGGTAATTTTTCTACATTTTTTCAATTTATTTTTGTTTTTTCCCTTTTTTAAAAATCTTTCCAAGCCTCAACACGCACGCACAATTCGACAAATTCACTGAATTCACGTTTTCGCAAATTTATTTATTGATTGATTTATTGATTTATTTAATTTTATTATTATTATTATTATTATTATTATTATTATTATTATTATTATTATTATTATTATTATTATTATTATTATTATTATTATTATATACATTTTTTCGATTTATTTTGGGTTTTTTGTCATTTTTTCTTCTTTTCTTAATTCTCCATGCCTCGAATTCGCATTTTCGTGAATTTTTTATTTATTATTATTATTTTATATTTATTTTCTTTATTATTATACTTATATTATTTTATTTGTTATATTTATACACATATCACATCTTTATTCATACACAATATATATATATATGTCGAGACCCCTTCCCTAGGCCAAAAGGTGGCCCGATCGGTATAGTGACTCGACGAACTCATTCACCATGTCGAGCTCGCCGAGCCACTGGTAAGTCTCTTCAATCTCATACAACAAATGATATTAAAATAATTGAAAGACTCAGGGCGAATATAAACAACGAATGAAGAGCGATCATTATATTACCTATTTGCCATGTCCAAAATACATAGTTGACCACACACGCACACACATATATACACAAAAGGATGACCACCTCTAATAGAGGACCAACATAAGGGAACAGAAAATGTCAGGGAACTAGACGATCACCACGCCCTTCCCTTTATCAGCTATCTAAGAACCTGAAATATTAATAGAGTAGTGAGCCTAAAATCAATGTGGCCTAGTGAGTAGTAAGACCAGAATGTCAACCATAACCAACATTCCAAAAATAGTGTACGTATGCATGAGTAGTGAAAAAAATGTTATAATATTTGAATACATGGCATAGTATAAAAGCAGTTAGTAAGTTTCAGAAAACATCTCAAATACATGTCAGTTAAAAATTGTATCCAAGCTAGGGTTAGAACAACAAACCCAACCTATGGTCATCGCTCGAGCAAGTCATGAGTCAGGTGTACTGGCTACTTGAGCGAGTTGTGAGCTAGGCATACTCATCGAATACCCTAGCCCCGACGCTCGACCCTCAAGTGTCGTGACTCAAGTGGGTTCTAAGGCTAGGTGCACTGATCATGTGCCCCAACCTTAACACTTAGCCCTCGAGTCTAATCCCAATCACATCATATACCCTGACCCGACACTCAGCCCCCGAGCTAATGGTTTCATTACCAGTGTACATCTACATTTTTCAAAATCATCCAGATATATCTCAGCCTCATGAAACCATTTAAACTATTTCATTTCACACAAGTTGCATGTAAGGAACACAAGTCATAGAAAACACCCGAATCAAATTACTCACCTTCGGTCCATGCACCGATGTCCCATCGGCAACTGGCCCTATCCCGTAGTGCTCACTCAAGTCTGCATTATTAAAACTCAATTTCAATTCTTTATAGAATGTAGCTTAATTTCTCACTCCACTATCCTTAATTTGTCTCGACCGACCCAAATTCGATTCGGTCAAATCCGATCAATCGGCTAAACTTGGTCAATAGGTCAAACTTGGTCAACAGGTCAAACTTGGTCAAAATTGGTCAACATGATCAATTTTGGTTATCCCTAGTCAATTTGGGTCTAATTGGATCAAGTTATGTCAAAATTGGGCCAATTAAGCAAAAATCCCCAAATTTCAACACTTAGCCCAAACTCAAGCATTTGCTCTCTTTGCGCAATGAATTTGTCAATTTTTCTGCAATCAATTTGTAAGTTAGATTTGCACAAAACTATCCAGATCTCATGTATACTACCTAAACCTTCACATAAATTTTGGATTCTGATTTTTGGACACCATTTGCTATGGTTTCTAAGTGTATTGACAAGGACTGTGAAATCTCGTACCTCATGTGACAGATAGTCAAATGGTGCATCGATTAACCCCCTTACTGAATTCTGATTAGGCTAAAATTTGGTATACACAATCTTGACATGCCCAGTACCAAATTTCAACTCAAAATACATACATTTTGTTAGTTAACTAGTCTCTTACTTTTCTGTCATGTAATAGATTGTTCAAAACTTCAATTTCCTATGGTTTATCAAGTGCCTATGCATATCTATTGCCCTACTAATTTGAGGCCCTATTATACATATTTTGTATAACTTAGATTTTAGAATATTGATAGTTCAAATCTCATCTCAAAACAGTAAGCAATCATGGCTATAAGTATTCCTAAATCCAGCCTACAACTTAGCATATATCAACAGTTTTAAGAATATTTTCTAAGTACCATAAATCTGCATGTAAGTAGGCATCTTGGCATGAACATAAAACTGTGCATATAGAGGCTTAGGGGTTGTGGTTTATACCTTCTTGTAGCCTTTGGTGTGAGGCTTAAAATGCCTCCAATTTTACTCCAAATGAATGTCCTTGGCCTCTTCTAATGATGCTTCGAAAACACTTTCCAGAATTGTCTCTTGCTGAAACTATTGAAATAATGAACAACCAGTCAACTTCAAAGCTCTATAAAACATGGTTAGAATCTTAGTTTCCAATTTGTATTACTTGGAGATCAAAATACACATGACAAGGAAGAAAATGAGTGGTTTTACCTCAAGAACAAATCTCGGATGGGATGGGAATCACTCCATTAAAGATCAAACCAACATAGTTTTTCTGCAGATTTTTGCTACAACAGTGTCCAATAGTACTTCGACCAATGGCTTGTGCAACGTTGTAGAGGGTAGTAAGGGCTTTTCAAAGAGCCCTAGATCATTAAAAACAGGTATAGATTGAAGGAGATATGAACTCTAGAATATGGGTTATAGAAACTAAAAAATGAGATTTCTGCTCAAAGGTGGGGTTTTGCTGCATATATGAGGTGGCTTGCATCGCAAATGAGTGCCACATGGCCCATGAGCCTCCATACATGGTGACTTGTTGGCACCATGTATTGGCTTGCTCAAGAGATTGAAGGGGTGGGAAAACTATAGCTCAAAAACCATGGGGTTTGCTAGTTTTCTAGTAAAAAAAACTTTGGAGAATGCAAAAATTCCATCAAAAAAATCAAGCAAAATGAGGGGGGAGGAAATGCCAGGTGCTGGGCCGGCCCGAACCTGCACGAGCGGTCTGGCCCGTACGATGTGCACCTGCACAAGCCATTCGGCCCATGCCCAATGCATTTTTCTCTCAAAATTGTATTTTATACATATATCAAACTCATTAATTGTATATCAAAACTATGGGTCGTCACAGTTTTCCTTCCTTATAAGAAATTTTGTCCTCAAAATTTACAATGATGTAGATAATACAAGTCAAGCAGTAACGCGCATCAACTCAGGGTGGTGTCAAATCATGAAGTCCTCACTTTCCCATGTATCATACTCAGCACCATGGAACTGCCAGTGCACTCGTACCATTGGTATCTCCTTATTGTGCAACCTCTTCATAGCTCAATCTATGATAGCCATAGGTAGCTCATTATATGTACAGTCCTTTCGCAACTCAATATGCCTCCAATCGATAATGTATGAGGGATTGTGATGATATTTCCACAACATAGAGACATGAAATACATTATGCACACCCGATAGTTGTGGCAGCAATGCTAGCCAATAAGCCACGGGGTCAATCCTCTAGAGGACCTCAAAGGCCCAATATATATTAGTGCGAGCTTCCCTAAAATCCTAAAGCGTGTCTATCCCTTGCGTGGCGAAATGCAAACGAGGACATGGTCACCAATATCAAACTCAAGGACCCTTCTCCGGTTATCTACATAACTCTTCTGTCGGTCCTGAGCTGCCTTCACATTCTGTAGAATCCACCATATCTTTTCATTCTACTCCTATATGAAAGCGAGGCCCAAGATTGTTCTCTCACCAGTCTCGGCCCAACAAGCAGGGGATCCGCATGGTCGACCATATAACGCCTCAAAAGGCACCATCCCGATGCTCGACTGGTAGTTGTTATTATAAGCAAACTCGTACAAGGCTAAGTAAACCTCCCAGCAAACACCAAAATCCAAAATACAAGATTGCAGCACATCTTCAAGAATTTGAATCACACGCTTAGACTGACCAACAGTTTGGGGATGGAATGTTGTACAAAGGTTCACCTTCATCCCCAACTGAACCTGTAGTGCCTGCCAAAAGCAGAACGTGAACCTAGCATCTCTATCTGATACTATAGACAAGGGAACCCCATGGAGCCTCATAATCTCTCTAACATAAAGTTGGTTCAATCGCTCCACTGAATCCTTGGTATGCTAGAAAGAAAGTGGGCAAACTTCATCAAACGATCCACAACTACCTAGATAGCATCATGCCTCCACTGTGTATCGGGTAGTCCTAAGAAGTCCATAATAATGTGTTTCCACTTTCACTTTGATATAGACAAGGGTTGTAAAGATCTACCAGGTCTCTAGTGCTCAGCCTTAATCTTCTAGCACATATCACATCTCTGAATGAAGGTTGTTATGTCCCACTTCATCCCAGGCCACCAATATGTGAGTTTAACATCTTGGTACATCTTATTGGCGCCCAGATGAACAACATACCTCGATCGATGTAGCTCCTCAAGCACTGCGTCTCAAACTAGCATCATCTGGTACCCACAACCGTCCCCTGAACGTCAGTGTACCCTGTAAATTAAGTGACCACTCCCCACGAGAAGTGTCATCTACCCAAGTCCTGAACATGTCATAGTCCACATCATGAGGTTGTCCCTTTGTGATCCCCTAAACTTGGACTGGTTGGGCTGTAATCTATGCACTGACTCTGGTCTTAGAAGATGACCCATGGATACTCATAATTGTAGCAAAATCCATCATCATCCACTCATAAAACATGTGTCTAGCCATGCATGCAATCTCGACTCGTCTCCGACTTAAAGCATTAGCCACTACATTAACCTTCTCCGAGCAGTACTCAATACTGAAATCATAATCCTTCAACAGCTCCATCCATCGCCTCTATCTCATGTTCAAATCTTTCTTATGATTTGAATAGAGCGTGAAATGTTCGCCATAAAGGTAATGCTGCCATAATTGCAAATACTAGCGCTGCCAACTCTAAGTCATGTACAAGGTAGTTCCTCTCATGATCCTTCAATTGTCGGGAGGCAAAAGCTACAACCCTATCATCCTACATCAATACATAGGCCAAGCCTATCTATGATGCATCAGTATATAATCAACTCTCGGCCAAGCTCTGGCAACACTAGTACTGGAGCCGATGTCAATCTCTGCTTAAGCTCAAGAAAGGCGTCCTCGCACTTGTCAATCCACACAATTGGAGCATCCTTCTTGGTTAGCTTCATCATCGGAGCTGCAATCCTTGAAAAGTTCTGGACAAAATAGAAATAATAGCCTGTTAAACCCAAGAAGTTGTAAATCTCAGTCACTGTGGTAGGTCTTGGCCAACTGATAACTGCCTCGACCTTAGTGGGGTCGACAAAAATACCCTTAGCTCTAACCACGTGACCCAAAAATCAAACCTCTGATAGCCAAAACTTGCACTTGCTGAACTTAGCATATAACCTATGCTCACTCAAAGTTTACAATGCAATCCTCAAGTGTTCGACATGCTCCTCATGAGACCTTGAATAGATCAAGATATCATCAATGAAAATAATCAGAAAGGTGTCAAGATATGGCCAAAACACCCTCTGCATTAGGTCCATAAACATAGCCAGGGCATTTGTCACACTAAACAGCATGACCAAGAACTCATAGTGCCCATATCTAGTGTGGAACACAATCTTCGACACATCTTCTTTCTTAATTCTTAGCTGATGGTACCCAGATCTCAGATCAATCTTCGAAAACACCTTGGCACCTCTAAGCTGATCAAATAAGTCATCGATACGTGGGAGGGGATACTTGTTCTTGATCGTCACCTTATTCAGTTGTCGGTAGTCGATGCATAAATGGAGGCCCCCATCCTTCTTCTTCACAAACAATAGTGAAGCACCCCAAGGTGACACACAAGGAGAGATGAAGCCCTTACTCAACAACTCTTCTAGCCGAAACTTCAACTCCTGCAACTCCTTAGGCGCCATGCGGTAAGGAGGAATTGATACAGGTCGTGTCCCAGGAATGATCTCGATAATAAAGTCGATCTCCCGCTTAGGGGGTAAGCCGAATAGATCCTCAGGGAACATGTTAGGAAAATCTCTAACGATAGGGATCTCATCAATGCTTGATCATGAAGGTGCCTCATCTATGGTCGTAAAATTGAATCTTGTGTTGTGTCACTAATCTGCCATGAGTACTCTGCTTATCTAAAGCTCTCCCCTAAAAGATGATAGTGGGTTAGCCTAGAATCTAAAACACAACCCTCTTGGCGTAGCAATCCACATGTGCGTGGTATGCAGCCAGCCAATCCATACTGAGTATGGCATCAAACTCGAGAAATTCCAATATTCAAAGGTCTACTATAGTCTCAAAATCCCCCATCCTAAGTACACACCTCTCACATATCATGTTGGGGTAGATGCGTTCCCCAACGGCAATGCTCAACATCAACCAAGTAGGAGCCCTAAAAGGCCTAAGTCTTAGTCTATTTACAGCACATCTAGAAATGAAAGACAAAGTAGAACCAACATTAATCAACACATATATAGATGAATCGCAAAGTGAAACAGTACCTTCTACCAAGGTCCTCATCGAATCAAGGTCAGACTGGGTGACGACCTGTGCTTTGTCTTTAATAATTGGGTAGAAGAACTCAGACCCCCTATAAGAGCCAAACACTCAGCCCTCTTGTGTCCAACCTGCCCACATTGATAGCATGCAAAGGGTGGTCTCTGTCCTCCTTAATAGTTTTGCCTCTGTCAATGACCTCGACCATGGCTTCTACCTCGGGCCCTAGAAAATGTGTTCTGCTGCTTTGCTGGTGGATGTGCCTGCACAGGAGTGGCTACAAATGCCACAACCCTGGTGGTGGTTTGGCTAGGAGTGATACTCGATTGTCCCATAGTATTTCTTCTTTTTCTACCTTTGATAACGATCACAGCCTCGATGACCCCCAGGCCCACCTCTATATGATGGCTGAGTTTGTGATATGGCCTGCTGCAGCGGCTATGGCTGAAGGGTACTGCCCGAACTACTAAAATCTCAGGGAATTCATCTAAACTGTCCATCTCATACTGTAGGGCCTCCCTCTGGATCCCCTCTATGGTCCAGGCCTTAGACGTGGAAGTAGCCTACTTGATAGCGACTCTCAGCTCCCGTCGATAGAATTCAGCCCTCTCTCTATCATCATCAATCAACCCAGGTATGTAAGCCTCCAATTGTAGGAAACGATGTATATACTCTCTCACGGTCATGGTCCTGACCCAGGCTCAAAAACTCTACCTTCATATATTCCCTCTCAATCTCATGAATGTAAGCCTCTAGAAATAGCTCTCTAAACTTGGCTCAAGAAGTGATCGGGCCTTCGATGCTCCTCGTAGAATGCCACCATCTAGCAGCCTCACTCTCAAACATATAAACTAAAAACAAAACTTGAGCTGCCTAGGATAATATCAGGGTCTCAACATTTTTCTTCATGTTCAACAACCAATCATCTAATGCATCTAAACTAGTGCTTCCTCTAAACCTCTCAGGGCGCAAATCCATAAAACTCTTGAGGAGTCAGGCATTGGCTCTTTCATCTCCTTGTCAGTCCTAAGCTGGGGCTACTGGTGCTACTACTGGCCCAACTAGTGGCTTAGCATCCAGTGGCAAAGGTAGATCAAGCTGAACTACTAGCTCGGCTGTCTGTCTATCAGCCTCCAACCTGTTAAGTCTCTCCATCAGTAAGGTCTTATGGGCCTAAGCAACCTCATTAGAGGCCCTAATCACAGCCTCAAACATTTGTATGGGGTTTAGCTCAAGCTGAACTGGGAGTGGTAGTGGTGGTGTCGACTCCCTAGACCCGAGTAGTGGTCTGCCCTGCCTCAAGAGTACTCTACCCCTCCTAGGTGGCATCTCTATCTAAAGTTCAAATCAAACTATTGGTTATTCAAACATTCAAAACAGACATGACTCTAAAAGTTTAGTATAGTCCATTTTGTTCACAATATGTTTTATGATTGATACTTTCTCTCCTTTGTTCGATGATTCATTTACTTTCGCAATCATTCTGATATTGCCTAGGTTCTTTATTTATTAGAGGTTTTTTATTCTTTCGAATCCTAACTCTGAAACCAAGTCTGTCGGGACCCCTTCCCTAGGCCAAAAGGCAGCCCGACCGACACAGTGGCCCAACAAACTCACTCACAATGTCGAGTTCACCCAGCCACTGTTAAGCCTCTCCAATCTCATACAACAAACGATATCAGAATAACTAAAAAACTCAGAGCAAAAGTAAACAAGAAAAAGAGAGTGATCTTTATATTACATATTTGTCATGTCTAAAATACACAGTAGACCACACACACACACACATATATACACAAAAAGATGACCAACCTCTAACAGAAGACCAACAAAAAGGAACAGAAAATGTTAGGGAGCGAGGCCATCACCATGCCCTTTTCTTTATCAGCTGCCAAAGAACCTAAAATATTAATAGAGTAGTGAGCCTAAAATCAACATGACTCAATGAGTAGTAAGACCAGCGTGTCAACCATAACCAACATTCCAAAAATAGTGCATGTATGCATGAGTAGTGAAAAAAATGTTATAATATTTGAATGCATGGCATAGTATAAGGTGCAACAGTTTCAGAAAACATCTCAAATACATGTCAGTTGAAAATTTTTATTCAAGCTAGGGTTAAATCCGCAAACCCAACCTATGGTCATTGCTCGAGCGAGTCCCGTGCATCGATGTCTCGTTGACAACTGGCCCCGTCCTGTAGTGCTCACTCAAGTCTGCATTATTTAAACTTGATTTCATTTCTTAATAGAATGTGGCTTAGTTCCCTACTCGATTATCCCTAATCAGTCTCAACCAACCCATATTCGATTTGATCGAATCTGATTAATCGATCAAACTTGGTCAATAGGTCAAACTTGGTCAAAATTGGTCAACATGATCAATTTTGGTTATTCGTGGTCAATTTAGGTCCAATTAGGTCAAGTTATGTCAAAATTGGGCCAATTAAGGAAAAATCCCCAAATTTCAACACTTAGCCCAAACTCAAGCATTCGCTCTCTTTGCGCAGTGAATTTGTAATTTTTTTGCAATCAATCCATAAGTTGGATTTGTGTGAAACTTTCTAGATCTCATCTAAACTACCTAAACCTTCAATAGAATTTTAGATTCTAATTTTCGGACACCATTTGCTATAGTTTCTAAGTGTATTGACAGGGATTGTGAAATCTTGTACCTTATGTGACAGACAGTCAAATGGTGCATCAATTGACCCCCTTACCGAATTCAGATTGGGCTAAAATTTGGTAACACAATCTTAATATGCCTAGTGACCTATCCACCAAATTTTAGCTCAAAATACCTACGTTTGGTTAGTTGACTAGTCTCCTACTTTTCTGTCATGTAACAGATTGTTCAAAACTTTAATTTCCAATGGTTTTTCAAGAGCCTATGCATATCTATTGCCCTACTGATTTGAGGCCCTATCATACATATTTCGTATAACTAGATTTCAGAATATTGGTGGTTCAAATTTCATCTCAAAATAGTAAGCAATCATGGTCATAAGCATTCCTAAATTCACCTTACAACTTAGCACATATCAATAGTTTTAAAAATATTTTCTAAGTACTAGAAATCTGCATGTAAGTATGCATCTTGGCATAAACATAAAACTGTGCATATAGAGGCATAGGGGTTGTGGTTTATACCTTCTTTTAGCCTTTGGTGTGAGGTTTAAAATGTTTCAAATTTCACTCCAAACGGATGTCCCTAGCCTCTTCTAATGATGCCTCGAAAATACTTCCCAAAACTCTCCCGCTAAAACTGTTGAAATAGTGAGCAACCAGTCAACTTTAAAGCTCTATAAAACATTTTTAGAATCTCAGTTTCCAATTTCTATCACTTGGAGATTTTTATACACATTACAAGGAAGAAAATGAGTGGTTTTACCTCAAGAACAAATCTCGGATGGATTGGGAATCACTCCATTAAAGACCAAACCAACACAATTTTTCTACAGATTTCTATTGCAATAATGTCCAACAGCACCTTTTCGTTGTCGTCTTAGCCTAGATGGATGAAAACTCCAACCAATGGGTTGTGCAACGTTGTAGAGGGTAGTAAGGGCTTTTCAAAGAGCCTTAGATCATTGAAAATGGGTATAGATTGAAGGAGATATGAGCTCTATAATATAGGTTGTGAAAACTAAAAAATGAGATTTCCGCTCAAAGATGGGATTTTGTTGCATGTATGAGGTGGCTTGCATGGCAAATGAGAGTGTCACATGGCCCATGAGCTCCATGCATGGTGAATTATTGGCACCATGTATTGGTTTGCTCAAGAGGTTGAAGGGATGGCAAAACCATCGCTCAAAAACCATAGGGTTTGCTAGTTTTTGGGTGAAAAAAATGCTGGAAAATGCAAAAATTCCGTAAAAAAATTGGGCAAAACGATGGGAGGAGGAAAGGCCAGGTGCTAGGCCAGCCAGCCAATCGGGTCGGCCCATACACCAAGCTCGGGCACTAGGTGCCCGAGCCATTTGTCCTGGCCCGAACTAGCACGGGTCATCCGACCCATGCCCATGTGCACCCGCACAGGCCGTTTGGCCAGTGCGATTTTCTACCCGCAAGAGCTTGGGCTGGCCCAGGCCCCCCCTTTTTTAATCATTTATACAATTATTTTTCAAAAATTTAATAATCCACCCAAAAATTATACTTTTCTCCCAAAAATTTAATAATCACTTCGAAAAATCAATTATCATTCTAAAAAATCATATTCCTCCAAAAATTATATTTTTCTTATAATTTAGTGTATTTTCCTCTCAAAATTGTATTTTTTCCACTTATTCTAATTTTCTTCAATAAATAATTTAAAGTAGAAAAATTTGAGAAAATTTATGTATTTTCATTAAAATTCCATAAAGTTCGTCTATATATATATATATATATATACGCACACACACACACATATAATTTCTTAATTAATTTATATACACATATTTAACACATATATTTATGTACATAATTCTATTTCTTTTATAATTTCTTAATTAATTAATTTATAGACACACACACACATATATATACACATATACCTTAAGGTTGCACCTACTTTTTTTTAACTTGGAGTATTTATAATTTATACTCAAAAATATTATAAGTTTCTCAAGGTCAATTTATTTAATTTCATTTATCGAAATTCATACAAAATTATCGAGTATTACACTCTACCCCTCCTTCAAGGTATTTCATGCTCGAAATTGGTTCTAGTCTACCCGAGCTTTATTGAAATACTTCTAGTAAAGAGGTCTAGGTTTTGACTAATTTTTGAGAAATCTATGATGATTCTCTACGATTATCTTGGATTTATGACAGCTTTCGATGTTTCAAGAATTATATGGCTAAGGTATTTGGTTATCTCTTTCGGCCAAAATTGGGTTTCTTTTGGATGTCCACAAAAATCTTTAAGGTTGCTATATGTTTCATTCCTAGACTTGGTGTGAGTTAGGGTGTTGTCCAAAAAACTACTAATAGGTCAAGGTCTCGTGTACCATTCTGTATCCTTAGATTGAAGAGTGCTATTGGTTACATCAACCAACATCAGCGTTCGTATTGAGTTGTAAAGATCGTCTTGTGTATGTCTAACTCAAGGGTTCTCATTTGATGGTTAGATAGTCTATTGATTTCTCTTCCTTGAGGCTCGTTCAACCGAGTCCTTAACTCAATCAACTCTACTGATGCCACATGGTTGGAGAAGTGGATGAGGGTTGAGTTCTAAGGTGACATCAATCTTGAATTCTATTTGGTGTTAGTCCTGGTAATTCATTTGAAAATAACATATTTTGTGCTAAGATCCAAATTCTTTTATTCAATCATCAATAATTTCATCAAACTTTTGGGTATTACAATGTACTTATCCCTCAAAATAAATTTTGTCCTAAGAATTCGTACTACTGGTTTATCTAACGGTGTTTCTGCTATTGCTACTGAGGATCTTGGGTCTTAGTAGGACAAATCTATGCTATATGTCCTTGTAATACCAAAAATTTTAGGGAGGTAAATATTGTAATACCTGAAATTGTAGTGACGTAATAACCAAAATTTGAGTTTAAAACACATATACGTATATATTTATATGTAAATACATATACATATATATATATATATATATATATATATATATTTGTCATTGGTATGCAATTAATTAGTTAGCATAAAAGTATAAAGGAATATACATTGATTAATATTAGACATAGAATTGTTGGGTAAATATATGCTTCTCTATTTGAATAAGAAAATAGTATTTTTAGTATGGTATTAATATAGAAAAGCATGTGTATAAAGTATTAATTAGATCCACTCATGAAAATAATATTTCGTTTAGTATGATGGTAATATACATAGAGAAGTATATGTGTAAAGAAAATGCATTCATGAATGAAATATCTCATTTGGGGAGATGTTAAAGTGGGTATATATAGGAAGTGATAATCCCACATTAGAAAGATAGAGACACTATTTGGAAGAGGGCCCTATATAAACCCTCCCTACTCCACCCATTTCATTCATCCCAAAGACAAGAGTTGAAAATTCCTCTTGCTTGCTCTATTTGCCTCCTTCTTGGCAACCTTAGTTCTAGTTCTTCTTTGCTTGAGCTATTATAAATAGTTTGTGAAGTAGTAGCCACGAAGTGCTACAAATAATTTAGGAAGCGATCTCGAGGTGAGTTTCTTTCCTTTCTTTTAATTTATTATTTTGATTTAAATGATGCTTGCTTGTTTGGTTAGCTTGATCTTTTATGTTTTTATTCTTGTTCTTTGCATTTATGTCATTCAATCATCATGTTGCATGACCAAGAGAGTATGCTCTGT
>JAJIYU010011401.1:0-15312 GCA_030144865.1 Tinospora cordifolia
CCCGTCCAACCGAACACCACAAACCCAAAATTCTGGTTTTTCCATTCTTGTTTCACGGTGAAGACAGCAGCAGCAGTAGAAACAGCAGCTGCTCACTCCTCCGTTGTGATGCACGAACCAGGCAGCTGCAACTCTCTCTTCCTCGTTCGACAGCAGGGAGCAGCTTCTTCTTCATCATCTTCATTCGGCTCTCCTGTGTCTTCTCTGTTCGACATAACTCCAACCCAGAGCAGCAGAAATACAGAGCATCGTCCTGCTCTATTTATAGATGCAGCGACTGTTCTCGAACTCTCCAACGCACCGCCTCGCCTGAATGCTCCAGTCGGTTCTCCCTGTTCCGGCGTCTTCAGTACGCCTCATCCTACCGCCCATCTTTTGATTCTGATAAGTTACTTAATTCCTCTTATAATTTCATACATCCACATTTTCTTTACTTTACCCATCCTTATATTATATAAGGTATGTATGCACAATATGTATATAGATATATATATATATATATATATATTAAACTCTTTAACATTTAAATAGAAATCCAAATTTTTGGATTTCGGTATTATTATTATTATTATTATTATTATTTTGGTTAATTTAACATCTCCTAACCAATGATTATTAAATTTAAATTTCTTCAAATTATCTAATTCTCAATTTTCATTTTATTTCTTTGGCGTAGATTATATTATTTCTAAAGTATATATCTTTTTATTTATTTATTATTCGTTTTATTATTACCATTTTTTTCTAGTCATAATAAACATTAATTCTTTTAATTATTATACATATCTATAAAACATAAAATATCGTTTTATCATACTATTATTAGTATTAATATTTTTTCAATTCAACACTAGACCTCATTTTCGCATCATTCGCACCTTCGCACGAGCGCGAGCGCAAACGAGCGATTAAACGATTTATTTATTTCTAAGCATGATCTACATCTTTTATTATTATTATTATCATTCTTCTCCCGTTTACTCACGACGTGGCACGATCGCGACGTTACGGGGTGTTACACATAGTCCTCTTGGCATGAAAGCCTTGTGGAGGGTCGACCACAAGGGATTTGGCTGAGGAATCACCAGCAAAGGATGGTCCAAATGGTGATTTTCCCTAGTTCACATGGCCAGAAATAGGGGAGCCTTGTTCTGCCATGGTATCAGAAACCTAGGGTTTTGAGAAAAGCCCAGTGGGAGGCAGAAAGGAAGGAAAAATAGATGAAGGACCCGAGCCTGACCCAGAGCCATTGGTGGCTTTTTGGATGAAGATAGTTGAAGTTGGGACATTTGGGCCAGCATGTAGGCAACAAGAACATCATCCTTCAAGGAATCGGAGTTGAGGGCCATTGGAATGGGATAAATTGATTTGTGAGCAAGTGTCTTAAACCCCATTGGTTTTGTGGAGAATTTAGCTTCTTGAGAGTATCGTACAAGAAGAGTAACTAGTTGTCCATATCCTTGGCGAGTCGTAACCATGGTGATTGTAGAGAAGGAGAACGAGGAAGACAAGCAAGAGTTGCATCGATGAGAATGGCAAGCGACTGTGAAGCAACGTGTGCAAACAAGATGAATATATGAGAATGTGGATTTGGAGCCCTAATCGTGTTCATTAATAGAGCAACTTACATTAATGGTGAGCTAACCACGATGAGCATGAAACGGTGAAGAAGACTACCAGCAATTGAGAAGAAACGCCCTCTTTTTTGTGCATAAAACAAAATAAAGTATATACATACATACATATACATACATACATACATACATATATATATATATATATATATATATATATATATTACCTAATGCATATGCCCAAAGAGTCATGCAATTTCTTAAAATGGACGACATCTAGGGGTTTTGTGAAGATATTTGCCAACTAGTTTTTGGTTATCACATGTTTGAGGATAATTATTCTATCTTCCACTAAATCTCACATAAAATGATGTCTAATATCAATATGTTTGGTACGTGAGAGTTGTACTAGATTTTTAGAGATATCTATGACATTTTTATTATTGCAGTACAAGAGCATATATCATGTTTGGTGTCATAATCCTCCAGCATTTGTTTCTTCCACAGTGTTGAGCATAGTAGCTGCTTGTTGCAATATACTCTGCTTCTGCAATGTACAGAGAAATATTGTTTTTTTTTCTTGCTCATCTAGGCTACAAGGTTATTTCCTATATAAAAACACCCACCAGCTGTGCTTTTCATATCTTCTATATTGCTTGCCCAATCAGCATCGTTGTAACCAATTAAGTTGAGAGTGTTATTTCTAGACATCCATATGTCATATTTCGTGGTTCCACTAATGTATCTAATTATTCGTTTGACAGCTGTCATATGGGATTCCTTGGGTGCAGCTTGGTGACGTGCACATACGCTTATTCTGTAACTTAAATCTAGTCGACTTGCAGTCAAATACAATAGGCTACCTATCATACTTCCATATAGACTTTGATCAACATTCTTTCCTTCTAGGTCTTTTGAGATTTTTGTGCTAGCAGTCGTGGGGCTCCTCATATATTTTGCATTTGCTAGGCCAAATTTATGAACTATATTACAAGCATATTTTGTTTGAGAAATGAAGATACCTTCCGAGCTTTATCCAATTTGTAGTCTTAGGAAGTAGTTCAGTTCTCCAACCGTACTCATCCCAAATTCTTTCTTCATCAACTTAACAAATTCATTAGAAAGTTCAAAAGATGTAGAACCAAAACAATATCCTCAACATATATCTGTGCAATTACTAATTGATTATTAATAGATTTAAGGAAAAGAGTTTTGTCAATGGTACCATGAGTGTATGCTTTGTGAGTGAGAAAAGTTGAGTCCTTCGTACCATATCGTGGAGCTTGCTTTAACCCACATATTGCCTTTTTGAGATGGTATACATGATTTGGACATTCATGGCTTTCAAATCCTTTGAATTGTTCAACATAGGCTTCTTAATACAAATATCCATTAAGAAAGACATTTTTACATCCATCTGATGTTGTTTGAATTTTAGAGCACAAGCCATAGCTAAGAGTATTCCTATTTACTCTAGGCATGCAACTGCAGTAAAGGTTTCGTCATAATCTATTCCTTCAACTTGTGTATATTTTTGTGCTACCAGCCTAGCCTTGTTCTTGCTATGTTGTCATCCTCATTTGTCTTATTCTTGAATATTCATTTTGTGTCGATCACATTTACTCCAAATGGTCAAGGAACTAACTACTATACTTGGCTTCTTTCAAACTTTTTGAGCTCATCTTGCATGACATTGATCCAGTTTTCATCTTGTAGTGCCTCCTTAACATTTTTCAGCTCAATCATGGAGGCATAGCATGACGACCTTATCATTTCTCTATAGTTCTTCTGAAATATGTTCCTAAGTTGTCTAACTTCATTCAAACCACCAATCATTTGATCGAAGGGATGATTTTATTGAATTCTAGAAGAGGATTCTCCAACAATCTCAGGTTCTACCTCTGCTGGGTTCTCTATACTTTCTTTTGTCTCACCCGCTGTTGTAGTAGTCTGTCTGTCAATTTCTTCTATGCTCTCTGCATCAGGTTCTTGTGCTTCAATTTGATCATCATTTTTTGCATTTTTATCCCTCTCATAATCACATACAGTCACATTTATGGATTCAATAACACACTGAGTGCAATTATTAAAGACTCTATACGCTCAACTATTTGTTGTGTATCCAAGAAAATTGCCTTCATCATTCTTAGCATCAAATTTGTTCACGTGTTCTTTCATTCTGAATGTAGCACACACTTCCAAAGATGTAAAAGTAACTGATATTCAGCTTTCTCCCTTTCCAGAGTTCATATAGGATTTTGGAAGTTCTTGGTCATAGGTATACCCTATTTATGGTATAGGTCGCTCTGTTTACAACTTCCCCCCAGAACTTAGTGGCCAAACTTGCAATATAAAGCATCACTCTAGCCATCTCATGTAAGCTTCAGTTCTTCTTTTCTACCCTGCCATTTTATTGAGAAGTTTTAGGTGCAAAAAATTTATGGTTGATACATTGATCATTACAGAAATCTATGAATTTCTAGTTTTTAAATTCTTCATTGTGATCACTCCTAGGTTTCTGTATACTATTACCTTTTTTTGTTCAGCAACTTTTTACATAGACTTTTGAATGTATCAAAGGTTTCTTATTTCTCTCTAATGAAGTTCACCCCTAAGTGTATTGAGAGAAATCATCTACATAGACATACGCATATTTCTTTCGTCCAATGCTTTCAGTTTGCATTGGACCGAAGAGATCCGTATATAAAAATTCAAGAACTCTAGTTGTAGTGGAATGTTGTAAAGAAGGATGCTTAGATCTTTTTAGCTCACCTAACTGGCAAGGTCCATAGACGGTAACCTACTTGGCATTTAATTTTGGTAATCCATGAACCACACCTATGTTGCTAATGTTCTTTAGAGTTTTGAAGTTCACATGTCCTAGTTGTTGATGCCATACTTCAAGAGAGTTAAGTACAATGTTACAACATTGCTTTAGGAGAGTCATAATACTCTTCTCTAGCTGATAGTAATTGTCAGCTGCCCTTATTCTCTTCATGACACATGTTCCTATGTTGTCCACAATCTAGCACCCATTCTTTGTGAAATTTACTTGTTTTCATCGCACAGTTGGTTGATGCTTATTAGGTTTACTTTCAATGCAGTACATCTCTTAGTTTTGGAAGGCCTTTTACATTTAATGTTCCTCTTCCAATGACTTTTCCCTTTTCTCCATCCCCGAATGTTACGTGACCATCTTCACCTATGTAGTATGATGATAACATTCTTCTATTTTTAGTCATGTGTTTCGAACACCTATTGTCCAGGTACTAAACTTCCTCTTAACAGGTGGACAACACTATGTGAGCAACATATGTTGTGCACATGTCCTTGGGGACCCATCTTTGAATCATCCTGGGCTTCTGTCTATAATTGCTATGTTGAAAACTCTTCATTAGTTTGTGACAATGTTTCCATTTGTGTCCCTTTATGTTACAGTAGTAGCACGTAGATAGTCTGATTGTTGGCTTAATATCTCTAAATTGTCCTTTATACTTCATTCCTGCAGTGTAACCAAGTCCTTTGTGATCATGAGAGCTATGTTCCATGTGCAAAATTTCACTTAGCTTGGTTTTTCCTGTATTGAAATACTACAATGTTTGTTCTGCTTCATTCAATTTCCTAGTCAATTGATATATTCTTTGGTCCTCTTTGATCGTTTCTTGTTGAGCTTTGATTGTCTCCTTCATTCTAGCACACTATTTTTCCAGTTCCTTGTTTAGTGTTCAACCTGCAACCATTGTTCATACATTAGTTGATAAGTATTTTTAAATTCTTCCATATTTACTTCGTCTTCTTTGCTATTTGAATCAGAGTGAACTGCAATCACCATTGTAGATTTTATAAACGTGTTTTTGACAAAGCTTGTGAATGCCACAAAATTGCTCGAGATTCTTTCTTCTCCGTCCTAATTGTCGTCTGATTCATCACTCTAGGTGACATTCATTGATTTCTTTTTCATGGTAATTTCACATTCAACTTAAATGTGTCCCAATCCTTCATATTCATGACACTTAATATTTCTAAATCTTCTAGTAGACTTGGGGGATTCCTTCATGGTTTTTTTTTTCGTCAAATCTGTTTTTAGGTGCAGAGTTTTGTTTTCCATACTTCTTCAAAAATCTAAAGAAGTTTTTTGTAATCAATGCAATTTCATCTTCATTGTCGTCCATATTCATTTCATCTTGGAGTGCAATGTTCTTTTCCACCTTCTGATTTGACATATCCATTTTATATGTTTGTAGGGAACCCATGAGATAATCCAGGCGCATCTTGGTCAAGTTTTTTGCTTCTTCTATAGCAGCAACTTTGGCAACAAACCTCAAAGGTAGACATAAAGTTTTTCTCACCAGCTTTTCACCTGAGAATTTCTTCCCCAAGTGAAAAGCTTGGTTCGCGATGTCTCTCAATTTACCGTTAAAATTGGAGATGGTCAAATGTTCTTCCATCTTCAACAGTTCGAATTGAGAGGTTAAGAGCTGCAGTTTAGAGATGTGTGTCACACTTGTTCCTTCATGAAATGTTTACAGTATTTCTCATGCATCTTTAGTAGTCTCGTAGGTAGAGATTAGCTTGAATTGCCCAGTATCAACAACATTGAAAATCATGTTGAGGGTTTTGGAGCAAGGCACAGTCTCCTTTCTTCTTTGGACCAGTCAGCTTCAGGTTTTACTCTAAAGCGATTTTTTGAAATTGGTTGTGCCATCCATCCACAACGACCCTCCAGGTATATTCATCCACAGATCATACAAATATTAGTACCTTTATTTTTTAGTATGTATAGTTGCCTTTTTCAAGAAGTGGAGGTCGTGTAATGGAACATCCTTCTTTGAGATGATTCTTTACTAGGACTGTGTGACTCATTTTGTTTATGTTGTCTAGGATCTTACCCGCCAAGTTAAAGGCTAAACAAAAAGGTGACCCACTCTCATACCAAATAAAATTACTAGAGCCATGTTAATCAATCAGTAAACAATTAGTCATCTTCGTGCAACAGCAAGTAAATGTGCAGAAAGTAAATAACGCAGAGAAGTTGGTTGCACAATTCAATCGAATGTCTATGTCTGCAGGGCCTTGCCAAGATTAAAGATTCCACTATAATCTATAAGATACACACTTCTCAGCAGGTCCAACACTTTGCAGTAGCACTCTACAAACTTGAATCACAACGAGCACCTCTCATCTTGAAGGAAGATGTCAAACTCTATTAACAGAAACAACCATCGCAGATAGTCACCACTCCTTTGCTGAGAGTTTACAACCCCTTCCTCTTAGCCTCACGATTACTCAATAAAATAAGAAATTCAACACTCTATACAATATATCACACTTGTGTAAATAATTTGAGTGATGAACAATGCTTTGGACGCTTTTGTATTTATAGGCTTATGGGCTTGATTCTTTCAAAACCAAGAAGATTTTCTGCATAAACTGTAAATGATGTTGTGTTACAATGTTATGGGCACAGTTTCCTATTTTGACAAATTTGTAGAGACCTTCGTCTTTCCAAGTGCATTGTGATTCTTCCACTTCTTTCCTTTGTCTTTGGATTCTTAACTTAATGAGTAGACTAGAAATAGAGACTTGTCCTACCATTTCTAATAAAGATATTGAAGAATTATTTATGTTTCTATTTTAGAATAAATCCAGTTACCATTTTTTGAAAACCGATTTTTATTTTTAAAGAGAACCAATTTTTAGTTTTCAACATGTTCCATTTTCAAAAAAGAAACTGAATTTAAAATCTAATTATTTCTAAAAAGATAGAAAGAATATTTCTCACATATTTATTTCTAAAATCGTATCAAGGAAAGGTTTAAAAAAAATTCCAAAAGAGCAAGATTTTATTCTTAACCCTCAGTTTCTAAAAGAAAATACACATATAATATTTTATCTATGGTTAGTATAATTTTCAGAAAAAAAAAATTAACACTGGATACATTAGCAGCACCAAACATGTCATTCTTGACAATGAGAACTTTCCCAACATAATACATTCTTGATTTAAATAAAAAACAATTTTTAGTCGTAGTCTCTAACATCTAATAAATTCCCTAATCCAATTTAAAATAACTCAATCATATCATGCGTACCAAACAATCTCTTAATGTCTTATTTTCTATTAGTTTTTTCAATTCAACAGTTAAAAAGAGCGCAATGTTTAGATTTTGTAAAAATATATATATATAACTAAATTAACGAGCATTCTTTATTTTGGAACCCAATTAATAAATTTTTATATTTCTTAAACTGCCTTCGTGTATTTTTAATAAAATGTCTATATCACACCATAGTTTCATACCCCATTTAAAAAAAGTTTACATACTTTGTATCCCAACATTGTTTACCATACCCCCATTACTATTTATTAAATTCCAGCAGTTCATCTTTTTCACCCATCAAGTATGCCATTTTGGTTGAGATTTTAAGGAAAAAAAAAAGTCGACTTTTTATGTGTCAAAGAGGAAGGATACAATCTTAATAAGGTTTTGTACATGTACTTTATTTCCTGTTTTGAAGATTGTTTCGGTTGGAATGATTATGTTTTTAATTTTTGCCTTAGGTTAAATCATTCAAGAAATGATGCAATCAACTCATATTTGTGTAATATGGATAATAGATTGTTCCTATGATGGTGTACCCTAAAAGAGAGCTAAAACTATGACATGTTTAACTGAATAAAAAGTCTTAAATCTTGAAAAATTGTTGATAATGTTGACCCTATGCGGTTAACCTTTATGAAGAGTCGACCCTAATGTATAAATTCAGCCTTAAATGACCAATTTAAATTGATCATGTATTTATTTTCTTTTTTCCTTTTTTTTTTTTTGACAATTTTGTATGATGTAGGTTAGCCACATGACCTACTTTGCCTTGTGAAGGCCATAACTTCATACAATAAATGAACTAGTTGCACCATACTTAAAAGGAATAACAAAACCTAAACTTAAATAAAGAAACGATCAGGTTTGCCTTTGGTAGATGATACCAAATTCATTTAGCCTTTCATAGATGATCCCTAATTCATGGCCAACCTCAATCCATAGATTTGACCTAAAGGGCCATTCTCAATAAGACAGGGTTGGCCTTAGGCGGCCAATCAAACAATTTTCCAATTAATGAAGGTCATGGAAAACAATGACATTTAAATCTACTTTATTTTTATGTAAAAACATACAAAAATTATTCAATCCATGTATGTTTGATGAAATATTACTTCATAAAAACAAAACAAAAAAAATATATTGAAAGTTGAATTTCTACTACTTTAAGAGTTTTGAGATTGATTTAGATTTGCTTCACATAATGGCAAAAGCTTCTCCCTTTTGCCATAATACCATCTTTGCCCTAAGCACAAGCATACCGGATTAAAATAATTGATGAATGGTGTTCATGCTTCTAAATGGTTTGACATAATAAAAGATGAGTTAAATCTATGTATAAAAAAATACAATTGAAAAAACAATTTTACTTGTACCAAAGAAAGACTCCTCTTGAATAATAATGGCATTGAGAGTTTATTTTGACCTACAATTGCATCGCAATTGCTATATTTTTAAATGGTTCATTATTGGAAGATGTTTATATGGTCGAGTTACGATGCTTTGAGACCCAAGGCAAATAACATGTAATTTGCAAATTTAAAAAGTCAATTTGGGGATTATTGCGAGTTTTTAAGCAATAACACTTAAAAGTTTGATGAAGTAATAAAATCTTTTAATTTTTAATAAAATTTAATTGACGAGTGCATTTTTATAAAAGTCATTGGAAATAAGTTTATTTTGTGATATACAACTTGTTACAAGTGCTTGTTGGGTCATCTCATGCCTGATAATTGATGCTTATCCCCCAACTCGAGTCAGACTAAACAATTTATGTAAGAATTTTGAGATGAAGAATTTTGGCAAGACTTACTTTAGTCTTTGATATAAAGAAATTAGCTTAGTTTTGCTAAAATTCTTAAAAGGTCAATATGTAATATTAGAAATGTGAGAATGCACACGAGCTAGTTCAGAAGTGGAAACAAATGAGAAAACAACAAAAAGTTCTTATGTATGTTCAAGTTTGCACATAACCAAATTTAACATATGTTGTTAGGATGCTAGGCAAAACTCATATTGACCTTGATTTGGGTTATTAAAAAGCAACAAAGAATGTTTTGAAATATTTAAAAAAGACTAAAGACTATATGCTTGCATGTAAAAAGACCAACACACTTGAGGTCATGAGTTATACTAATTTAGTCTTTGTCAATTGTCCATGTGGCTAAACATTCACTTCAGGTTTCATTTTTTTTTTTCTTTGTCGGTTGGAGGAGCAATGTCATAGTAAAGTATAAAATAGAATTCAACAACTTCATTTGTTGTGAAAGCAGGTTTTATGACTTGTTACAAGGCCATTTCCCAAGCATATTGCTTATGAAATTTCGTCTTAAGCATTCAAGTGGTTCATTTTATTTTTTGACCATTGATGATTTTCTATAATAACTCAACAACAATTATGTTTTGAAAAAATAATAAGAGTTTGAAAAGGTTAACATGTTTTAATATTAAATATCTTATTGTTAAAAAATGGATTTGAAACCAGTTAGTTTTAGTGAAATATTTTAGTAAAGAATAAATGATTGTTGATCCCACGACTTAAGGTTTATTGCACATGTCATATAATGAACATGTTATATGATACATTTAGTGAGAGTTTTAATAATAATTCAATTTCCAACATTTTATATTTATAATTACTAATTCATAATTCATAATATCATAAATTAATAAAACAAAGTAGGAGAATGTTGGATATATATCATTTTGTTTATTTTATTAAATGAATTTATCATCATCTATTACATAAGGACCACTTGGCAAATTCATCATAAATTAGTTATTGAGTTCCATGATAAAACCAACTCTAAAAACTTAAAAATGTTATAAAATAATTCTAAGAATTGAAGAACTTAAGAAGAAGACAAGAATACAAGAGAGAGATTTCTTGTAA
Organism: Tinospora cordifolia; assembly: GCA_030144865.1. Lineage (NCBI taxonomy): Eukaryota > Viridiplantae > Streptophyta > Magnoliopsida > Ranunculales > Menispermaceae > Tinospora > Tinospora cordifolia. The sequence goes on from JAJIYU010011401.1 coordinate 10,569, forward strand.
ATTTTGTTATGTGTTTGAGCATTCTTCCACTCACTATTTATAGATGTACAAAATGTATAAGTTACAATGATTTAATGACAAAAATAAATATGAGAATATATAAGAATATGGATGGTCATCCATTTGTAGTTAAGGAATGGAGAATATGAGAGTTATGTACATAGTTGTGGAATATACAAATTATGGGTGTTATGGACATCTACTATCTAATTATCACAACACTCTTCCTTGGATGTTCATATTTAAAAAATATGTCTTGTTGAAATCTTAATAAGAAAAAATCTAGTAGAAAAAAAAACTTTATAATGGAAAAATAGTACATAATTCATTATTTGTAGAAAAATTGTCTTATTAAAAACCTTGCCAATAAAACTCAGTGGATAAAACCTTGGTCAAGTGAAAAAGAGTGAAATACTTATATTTACTCTCTCTATTAATGATATCATTTAAGATTTTTGAGCTAACACATCTCAATGTTATGAACAAACTTTTCAAACACTATAGTTGATAAAGCCTTTGTAAACATATTTACAAAATTGTCACTTAAACAAATTTATTAAACTCCAAAATCGTCATTCATTTAAAGATCATGTATGATGAAGAACTTTGACAAATTATGTTTTATTCTTTTTATGTATCCTCATTTTAGTTGTACAATGCAAGCAACATTATCTTCATATAACATTATTAGTGTCATTTTTTTAATATAGACCACAAGTCCCTTCAACATGTTGAGTCATCGATATTAACCAAATACACTCTTGACTTGTCTCATGAATTACTACAATTTTAGCATGATTTGATGATGCAGCAACTAATGTTTGTTTTATAGACCTCCAAGATATAATGCTACCGCCATGTGTGAATACATTGCCTGTATGAGATCTTGGTTTATATCGATTAGATGAATATCTTACATCCACATAACCAACAAATTGTTCTCAAAGTTCATTTGAATAAAATAAACTCAAATCAATTTGTGCCTTAGAGATATCTGAATACATGTTTAATTTCATTTCAAATGTCTTTTAATAGGTGAAGAACTATAACTTACTAATAAATTCATAGAAAATGTTACTTCGAATCTTGTATTATAAGCAAGATACACTAATGTACTAATTGCACTAAGATATAATACTTCAAGACCAAATAGTTCTTTATCATCTTTTCGAGGTCGAAAAAGATATTTATTCACATCAAGTGAACAAACAACCATTGAGTACTCAATGGATGGGTTTTACCATGTAAAATTTTTTCAAGATCTTTTTTATATAAGTTAATTGATGATATAAATTTCAATTGATAAATGTTCGATTTGCAAGCCGGAACAAAATTTAGTACCAAAATCTTTTATTTCAATTTTTTTTAGATAATCTGCCACTTTGAAAGTTCTGTAAGATTCTCAATAATGTTCAACTCATCAACATATACAATAATTATAACAAATATGGATCCAATTTTCGTGATGAAAACACATGGACAAATTTCATCATTCTTCTTTAGATAAATAGTCACTGAGACAGTGATACCACATTCATCCAGATTGTTTTAGTCCATACAATGATCTTTGCAACTTTATTAAATAAATTATTTGAGAATTTAAGTTAGATGATACATGCATCTAAAATCCTTCTGGAATTTTCATATAAATATCATTATCAAGAGATCTATATAAGTAGGTTGTGCCACTAACAAAACAGTGCACTACAATTCCCCATGAACAATCCGTCGACTACCGCCGCCGTTAAAATAGTGCCGCTGACTGTTGTTGTCGACAAAACTATGTTGTCGATCGTCGTTGCCGACAAAACAGTGTCGGCAACTGTCATCATCAACAAAACAGTGCCGCCGATAAAATAGTGCCACCAATTTTTTTAACCCGAATTTTTTGGGTATTACAATTGTAAATGCATTACAATATGTAATAACATTTCATTTATGAACGAAATAACAAGTTTAAGTGATTAATTAAAAAATACTACTCACAATGATGTTCAACTCTTGGTACTACTCTCATGACCAGTCGCGTCCCACTAACATTTAATCCTACATAATCAATGTGGTTTCTTAATATCTACGTAAAACTTGGCTCAAATCTAACTTTATGGTCATTGGTCAATCAAAATATTGACTCGGTGAATTGTGATCAATTTGTGGATTTGGTCAATTTTTTGTTAATACAATCAACTCTAAGCAAATCTAGTGATTGCTGACCAATATGATTGATAGGGTCAACGTGGTGAACAAGGTCAATTAGTACCATTAAGCCCTTAATATTGATCCAAAGTATCAAAAACATATACCTCGACATGCATCTCACTTTTGGTAAACATTAACCAACCTTTTTTTATAAATTTGACGATTCAATACAGTGAATAAAAAAACTTTAATTATTTCTTATATTACACATTTTTCTTGGTAAGTACTTCATAATATTATACAATAGTGTATAAATAACATTATATAATATTTCCTATTATCATATCACCTTATATACATTTTTTATCTATTAATCCTTAAATTGCATAATTACAAATTTAATATATTAATTGACCTCTCTAAAAATTATAATTTTAGTATCATTAACTCCATAATTTTGTTCTGGACATTTTCGTACTCATCACCTAAAATTTCAGTGTCAATATGTATATCCCTTATGTATCAGTTTCTAATTACTATATAAATTCTTAAGGGCTACATAGGTACAAATAAACTATATATCTATATTATACTCATTGATTTAAACACAATGATATACATATATATTGTGTAGTTCTACTTTAAGTAAAAATACAATCTAGTTTTGTATCACACAATAAACTGACACCCTTATTAAAAACTACATTAGAAAAATTGTAATTCATAACTTTCATAACAATTTTGAACTGAAAAAAGGTGAGAATATTTTACCCAAGATGATGGGTCTTCAAAAAATGACAGTTTTTTTCTTCCCCCTTTCTTTCTTTTTCTTCCTCTTTTTTTCACTCTCTTTTCCTTTCCTTTTTCTCCCCATTTTCGGTTGGCTTTCCTCTCTTGGATTTTCTTTTCTTTTGTTTTTCCTTCCTAGATGAGCAGTGAAGAGAAAAAATGAGAAGAATAAGATGAGGAGCATTAGGGTATCCGCAACACACATTTAATGGGCTCTCATTGAGCGCAATGCCCATTAAACGCTTGTTGCAGGGTGTGATGTGGCACAACCCTATATTAAGTGCTCGATGCATACTGAGTGCTCAATACTTTTTTCTTTTATGAAAAATCCTATAGCGCATTTAATGTACTGCATGCTTTAATATTTTATTATTACTTTTTATCTTATATATATATAATTTTAAAACATTAAAAAATATATTTTTTAATTTATAAAATATAAATAAAAATTATTTTAAATTGAAAGACAAATCAAATTAATTTAAACTAAATAAATAATTCAAATACAAAATTTAATAATATTTTTAAATAATTATTCAAACTAAAAAGTGATCTTTAAAAATTGATTATTTAAACAAATAATTTAAAAATTAATTGTTTAAAGAAATAATTATAAAAATATAATTTTTATATAAATTTTAAAAATTATATATATTTTTAATTCAAGTGTAAATAATAAATATTTTTTAAAATATGTATTTTATAAATAAAATATTATAATTAGTGTATTTAATAAATTGATGTGATTATGAGACTCATACAGTAATGTCTAATAAACTTATAACATTATGAGATAAAGTTTAATAAATGAGAGTTTAATGAATTGATGATGTGAAAGATAAAATTGATGATGTGGATGATATAATAAACTTTTTACATTGGTGACAACCTGTATATAGGTAATTAAGAGGTGAGTCTCATCCTCATTAATGCTTAAGACAATTACTTGGTCACACTAATCCTCAATCTCATAACATATTATCTAACATCCAATAAATTCTCATTATTTATGTTTATTGTTATTACAATTATTATTTATTTTTTCATTTAATACAACTCGTTAATTAATATAATTGCGATAAAATTATGTATTTTTATTTATAATTCATTATTCACACATGAAAATACATATCGAATCATTGACTCGATGTCCAAAAATATGGATCGTTACAAAGTTAGTGTTACGTATCTATTAAAATTAACACAATCTTATAATTATGATTGATAAGGTATATGTTAAAAACAACTTAAAAATTGAACAATATCCAATAAAAAATGAAGAGAAAACAAAAAAATTTATAAAAAAATGCTTTAACTAAAAACTCTTCTTATGGATTTATCATATAAATAATGTAAAATTGATTTTTTTCCTTTGACTATATTTTATAAGGTACTTTTTGCCATTTCTTTTTATTTTAAGAAATTTTGTGACTAATAATGTACTTTAATGTTCACCTTCAATGCATTTAATCATTTAATACAAACAAAACTTAACTAATAAACTTTAATATAACGTTAAATTTTCTTATAAAAAAATAAAAGTATTACATAATATAATATAGTATAATAAACTTGAACTGAACAAAAGTTGGTTTTATGTATAAAAAAAATTATGAGTTTAAATTTAATGTATTTATAAATGTGAAAAAAGAAGTATATATACTATAATACAAGAAAAAGATAAAACTTAATAGAATGTTAAACAAAAATTATGTCGAATGGTTACAAATATTATAACAAAGATTAAAAAAGCCAACATGAAGTAAGTGGAATAAAAAATGTAATTTGAGTTAAATAATTAGAGCCGGTAAAATAA